>JAOTQR010142156.1:0-20414 GCA_025774065.1 Solanum ossicruentum | reverse complement strand
CTTAAGTTGCTTAAATTTAAAATATACTTCAATCTCAACAATTTTTCCCGAATTAATAATTGACCGTTAAGTGATTATGGGGTCTAACAAGTAGAGACTGAATGCCCTCGAGTTTTGGCAACTGGACAGGAAGACTATGGGCATTGAGATTACGAGAGCCCTAGAGATATGCTTTGTAATTAGTTACTGGTCTTGCGGTGACTGTGTATGAAACTATAGGAAATATTATTGAGGTTGAGACTCTATAGCACCGATGAATTGTACGTTAGCTGTTGTTTAAAGGTTGTGTGGGCTATGAATATTTTTGACAAAGATTATACAAGCGGGAGAGGATGCAACTAAGGTAACACTAAGCATTAATGCTCTCTATATATCCATATTTTGATTATTTGCCTATTGGTCTCACCCACTAGGCTTCCCAATGCGGATGAGTATGCTATACCTGGTGAGATTCTGAGTATCTATCACTTATTTTATGATTGTACCCTACTAAGGGGCTAAGTATAACCAAAAACCCTGTGATTTATACATATGATCCTTCTGTTGCTTGACTAGTGAAGTGGGTAGTCTAATACGAGAATTATATGGTATTTGAAGGGCTGATTGCCAGTTATACACCTAGTTACATCTTGTATCTCTATTCTTATGATCTTATTGTGATGATTATGTTGATATGTGGTTCTCCTGATTCCTTGGTGACTAGACTGTGAGATAAATATTATACTCAGGGGCTTAATTGGGTTGTCTATTGTTGGATGGGACATTATTGCAGTCTCAGCTGAGCTGACGACCACTCTGCCTTAGTGACTTCTTGTAATTATTAACTGGCTAAGATTGTGTTATTCAGATTCCTTACTATACTTGCCAGTGGGGATGTTGATAATTTTGTCGATTTGCCTTGTACTTGAGTTATGATTTTACATTATTAGCTGCATTGTGTACTTTATCGCCTACTTGAGTATGGGTTCCGGGCTTCTTTTACCTTAGGTCAGGTATCGAGGTAGTAGAACGTCCCTTCTATTAGTGGGGGATCGAGTGTAGTGACTCTTCAAAATGATGATGTGATAGTTGGGACTTCTACAACAGAGTCGTTTCGGTGATAGTGAGTCATCAGGTATGTTATTTTGCTGATTTTCCAAATGGCCTCCAAATAGGGGTGTTGTGTTGCTACAAAGATTAGACTACTGTTAATAGAGACTAGGGCGAAGGATATCCTGGAAAATTGCATCTGGACCCGGTATGACTATTACTAGATTCTAGTTATGTTGTTGGCTGATTATTTCCCCCTATTATGAGTACGGATCTGATGACTTGTGTATACCGGTCTCATTGTTATGATAGACCTGTTGAGGCCCCTACTTGTTGAGGCTTGATTTATTAAGTACTATTATTATGGCTTATCTATTAGTTGTTGGAACAACTGGATTTTAAGCATTTGGGATAATATGTGTCAGGTTAGATTAGGGAGGTTGGCTATAAGCTATATAACATTGATTTGCTATAATCATTTTGGGGCTAGCGAGTATGTGATTAGTATTATTTTATCTTCCTTACTCGTGGTACTTCACTCATGGCTGAATGATAATATTTGTTGGCACTGTGATGGAAAATGTGATGTATACCTGTGTATGGAGGAATATATAAGGAGTCTGCTGGTGTTTATATATTGTGCATTTGATGTGTTTCTGGATATATGATGGTTGTGAGGATATGGGTGATTGGTATGCAGATCAATTGTTGTGTTGTGGATACCTATCGTCATTTCGAAGCTACTAATGATTGTTACATCATACACTCTTATATTGGGATGGTGGCTTATCACACTTATGATTGCTATTGTTATTGTGATCGATTGACTGAATAGAGAGAGAAAAGGGGCTTGGTCCCTAGGGAAGAATATGATTATATTAGCTATTGTATGTAACTGTATTAGCATCAATCATCTGGGAAGCCACCTGGCTTTTGTAAGGATTGGTTGCATAGGGGAATGGGAAACAAGGTAAGGTTTATATATATGAAATATGGCTACAGTTGGGGATAATTGTGATTGGTTGCATATCAGCTAGCATGCGGAAGACACGTATATTTAGCCTAGTGATGCACTAGTATGTGTTAGTAGATTAAGTAATGGGCTGAGGGGTTGTTCTTATGAGGATCCCTTATAGATTGTTATATTGATTCTCGATTGCACACTGATGGGTTACTATATTTCTGATTAGCTAGGGCAGCCAGAGCAATTATTTGATGTTGAGCATGCTTAAGACTATCGTATTCATTGTCTAGTGTTAGTTCAGGGTTAGGATCCTTATGTGGTTCGAATAAGCATCTTCAGGTACATCATCATTCTTACTTTCACGGAAAAAGTTCTATTAGTGGAGGATGTTGTAATGAACCACCAGGTCATTTATGTGATACTGTGAATATTTCATCAATTTGAGCATTTGTGTAGTGACTGCGGGCTATTTCTGATTTATTGACATTGATTATTTGGTCATTAAGTGAATCATTTGACAATTATATAGCTTTTCGAGTTAAACAAGAGATTATAACCATAAAATGAATTTTCAGATAAAGTCCTAATAAATGGCATCAGTGAAATTCTAACGATTCCATCAGCTCCAGAATGAAAAATTTGGGCTAGTACATATTTGGTGCAATTATATCGAGTTTTGCAAATTTAGCTGTCGGAATGGGTCAATAGTTGACTTCAGTCGACGTCCTTCGGACACGTGCCCTAAATGAAATTCTGACCATACTAGGACACGTGCCCTAAATGAAAATTCTGACCATACTATTGGATTCGAAACATCAATTTTGGCGTAAGAGGACCTTTCGTTCGATTCTCGAGGCTTTCAAGTGCATTTTAGCCCCTTCGATAAACTTTGGTATTGGAAAATGGGACTCACATTGAAATAAAACGACCTTCAACCAGAATTTCAACTACAATGTTGATTCTGGAATGTCATTTCCAATTAGATTTCATATATGAATTGTTTTTTTTCCACTCCGAATGAGGCTAGAACATCGAAATTATGTTTGAGCGGTTATCGAAAATTAAAGGCGGCCCCAATTGGTCCAGCGGGAGTATACAATGTAGCAAGGCAACAAAAATAGAAAAAAAGGGGGACACGTTATATATATTTGGAAAACATTTTCAGAAATTGAAAGCAACGTACATAACACTTTAGAATGCAATTTCTCTCCCGTTTTCGACCCGATTTCAGTGATTCAAAAACCTAACTTGTTTATTTTTCCGAGAGGGAGATCGTGGGAGCTTTAGAAACTTGGGCATTTTGCTGCTGCATTCTACTGTTATTTTTGAAAACCTCATTATGCAATTTTTTATCCGTTTTAAATGAGATTTTGGTAAATTTTGGGTCTATTTCGTGTATTTCTATGAGACGCAAGTCATGGTAATGTCGGAATTAATTGATAGCACTCGGTTAAGTGCAGAAATTTGATTTTAGCTGCTGGTCACATTATAATTTTTTTAGAAAATACAAAATATAATATCTCAACTGTTTCTTATCGGAAGGAATTGAGTGATATTTGGGTCCAAACTATACTACATTTCAAGACCTACATCATGGTATATTCAAATTCTATTAATTTGACTTTACTTTTAAGAAATTTGGCCGGACAGCTGTTGCACGTATATGTTATTTTCCAATGAGAAACGTCATTTGTTTTTGGGCAATTTATGATTATTCTGAGCCTCATTTTGGGCTCAATTTTTGGCTGTAGATTCAAGGTGATGTAAGGACCATTTTATGAGGGTTGATTTCACATTTTGGGCGTAAGCCCCATTTTCTCCATTTTTATCGCAATTGACGTATTCTTTCCCATTTCGCGAGATATTACAGTCAAAATAGTCATGTTTATATTGTGATCCGTGTTTTGATAGTTAAGCAGCATTCAAAAGCGGCCAGACAGAGAAAAATTCACGTGGACTGATTTGGAGCACACAGATTCACCTTTTAGGTAGGCTAGGCTTTCCTTACCTCTAGATTGAACTAAAATACATGTATATTGGGAGCCTATTTGTGGTTGGAAATCTTGAGTAAGACAGGCATTTATGTCATGAGGCTGGTTGTTAGTTGTATTTCCTGCTATGAATTTAAAAACTATCAGCATGATTGTTAACACCTGTCTTCCTGGATAGTTATTGTACTTAGCATATCGAGTAACTATGGTTATTTTGGGATACTTGGGGTTTCTTTGGCCTGTACTAGTTGTGACCACTATAATAGTTGAATTCTGGCCTGTAGAACTATGATAAGACCTTGTAAAGGTTGA
Organism: Solanum ossicruentum; assembly: GCA_025774065.1. Lineage (NCBI taxonomy): Eukaryota > Viridiplantae > Streptophyta > Magnoliopsida > Solanales > Solanaceae > Solanum > Solanum ossicruentum. The sequence goes on along the minus strand of JAOTQR010142156.1, from coordinate 16,118 downwards.
ATATGGGCTAATGCCCTGCGACAGGTATGTATTCTGGCTTAACTCCTATCTGTATGAATGTGTAGCCTGATGCTACTGAGATATGCTAGTTGTGAAGTTGTTGATTATATATTGTACTGTAGATTGACTCTGATATAGATATGATTCTGAAGGATAATTTGTTCGGGATACCTATGATATAGTCGTATATTGGATTGATTATGATATAGATATGACTCTACTGGGCGTGGTTGTTTTGGATACTTGTGATATATGTGTTGGTTACATTTTGGGTTTGAGACCTAGTGATTACGTATTTGGGGCTAGGCCCCGCTGATTAATTTTCTTGGGTTTGAGACCCATGGTTACTCAAAGTGCTTGTGATTGACTGGAACATGTTATAATTAGCTTTGGGTGGGCATGACCCTGCATTAGTCTGTTAGAATATACGGTTGTATACAGTTGTTAGTCATTTAGCATTTGTTATCCTTATCTGAGAATGGAATCAACTACTGTTATCTGAGGAATGGTGAGATACGGTTGTGTGGGTTGGATTATGTGGGATAATATATTATGAGTGTCATTGCATATCTTCACTCTGGGCATGATATGTATTTGGAGTTTCGAATCCAGATAGATTGGTTGAGTGAGTGACTATTTTGATACCTCGAGCCCTAGATGATGCTCCCCGCTATTATTGAGCTTCAATGGCCATATCTGAGGGTCTGAGACCCAGGAGTTGGACCACATGGTCTGACTCCAGTGACCAAACTATGATGCCAGGTGGCAGATGCCGAGTCTAAGGTCCAAGCGCCAGTTGATTATTCCTGGGTTCCAGGCCTAGCGATTTTTCTTAGGTTTTGAGACACTACTATTTGTTCAGAGAGGTATGACACACTGATCTGTTTGGGGCTAAGCACCCTGATTGATATTTTAGGTTTAAGGCCTTGTTGATTATGTCGCTGATAGATAATTTGGGTTTGAGGCCCTGTGCATTACGTCACTGATTGATAATTCAGGTTTGAGGCCCTATTGATTACGTTGTTGATTGCCATTTCAGGTTCGAGGACCATTTGATTTTTTTAGGTTTTAGGCCCTATTGTTGTGTTAAGGGGATTCTTTCTCTCGTGGGGATACGTCCCATCGTTATGTATATTGTCAGACCATCTAGCCCTGGCTGGCTGCCTAAATCGGAGGCTAGGTCGAGAGGGGGTTTAGGGATCAAGAGGGGGTTTGCGGCCTCATTTGATATTATAGGGGTTCATGGCTCCGTGTGACTATTAGAGGTTCAAGGCTCTGTGTGATACTGGTTATTGGATGGGTCGACGACCCGGTTGATTTCCTGTAGATCCACACACCTATACACAATATGATTGTGCGTGGTTATACCTTCTGGCTTATTGGGTAGACAAGCCTAGAAGGTGACCCCTGGATCATGTGATATTGATCCAGGGGTCAGCTGTACGTGGGTGTACCTTCTAGCTGTACAACTGACCCCTGGATCATGTGATATTGATAGTTGGTTTTCGTGGTGGTTCTGTGGATTCTATGGTGATTCTGTCAATTAGGTTGTCCTAGGTGTACCTTCTAGGCTTGTGGGGCCTCAATCAACGTACAAGCATAGATATTAGGGCCTTGCACCCGTGTACAACACTATGTCTCAATTCGGTGACAGTTATGGTTGGGGCTTACTCATGTTTCGTCAGTTAGTGTCATTGCACACCACTTGGGTTGGTTCGGTTAGGGTTTGGTGATTCTCCAAACATTCTTACTCCTTGATTAGAGTTTCGATTTACTATACTTACTACAATTTTCTATATTTAAGCCTTCTATATTTACAATATTTCACTCAGTCGGCTGATGATGCCTGCTAGGTGCCTGTTACCGATGCTCACCCTTACATTTCTACATCTTCCCATGGTGTAGGTCTAGATACTAGCTGCAGTCATTGAGTTAGGGTTTGCGACAATGTAGGAGACACTGGTGAGTGTCAACAGCTCTGGATATTCCATAGTCTCCTTCTGTTTTGACGACAATCTTTTGTATCCAGACACTGGCTTTGTACATGTAGTTTGGATTTGTATGTGTAGATTGCTATTTTAGTTATATATATACATATTTATATTATATTTTAAGTGTATAGTAGCTCTGAAACGTGACTTTCACATCCTGGGATAGGTGGTTGTTAGCTTATTTTGTAGGAGACACTGTGAGCATCAGCAACTCCGGATATTCCATAGTCTCCTTCTGTTTTGACGGCAATCTTTTGTATTCAGACACTGACTTTGTATATGTAGTTTGGATTTGTATGTGTAGATTATTATTCTAGTTATGTATGTACATATTTATATTTTATTTTGAGTCTACAGTAGCTCTGACATGTGACTTTCAAGTCCTTGGATAGGTTGTTGTTCGCTTATTTGGTAGGTCTTAAGCTATCAGTACGCTTAGCTATTAGGGCAGATGCCAAGGGTTTTACGTTGGCTTGCCTGTAGGTGGGATCTAATAGGTGTCATCATGACCTGAAAGGTCGGGTCATGACATTCATTTTAGCAAGAAAAGGAAATTAAGCCCTAGATATGTAGGGCCTTACCGAATTTTGAGGCGTCTTCATAAAGTTGCATACGAATTAGATGTTCCCATGGAAATGAGTATGGTCCATTCAGTTTTCCATGTCTCCATGTTGAGGAAGTGTATTGGAGCCCCTAATTCCGTTCTGTCTTTGGAAGTGGTGAATGTTGAAGAGAACTTTATGTACGAGGAAGTCCCGGTAGAAATATTAGATAAGCAAGTCAAGCGGTTGAGGGATAAAGATGTATCCTCCGTTAAGGTCCTTTGGTGGAACTAACAAGTCGAAAGTGCCACTTGGGAAGCCGAAACGGATACAAAAAAGTGATACCCCTATCTATTCCATTCTAAATAAACTTGAAGTACTATGACTTATACCAATTAAAATCTCTTTTCCTTGGATATCATTTTTCATGTCAGCTATGCATGGTTATGTCATTTTGAGGTTGCATTGTAAATGTTATTTGAAGCACTATTTAAAGATTTCCATGGTGCATATGTTGCTTTTGGTGTATGATGCATGTATTCCGTTCTTTAGAGCTTGCCTTAGCAATATTTAGGGATGAATGTCCCCAATGGGGAGATATTATAAGGCCCTACCTGTGAGAGGTATGAAAAGTGTAAGAAATGAGTTCGGAAATTTTCTGAGTGTTAGTTGTTATGAGGGGTTTTACAGGTCGTAAGTGGTTCCACGGGCCAAAACTAGTGCCCGTTGGTTATTAAAGTCAGACTTAGTGAGAATGATGATTTCTGAAGTTTAGTATATGACTTATCAAATGGCCCGTTAAGTAACTTACGAGTCATAAGTCTGGTTGTAGAATGTGAATCAGAGAAACATTCTAAGAGTCTGGGATGTCATCAGATGAGACCCTTACCTACGGCCCGTAAAATAGACCACGACCTGTAAACGGGGTCTTGTAGTCCTGTCTGGTAAAATTTTAAGAAGAGGCAATTTCCACCTTTCCTATCAATAAACACTTATACTATATCATTTTTACGCTCAAGAGACCCCTTATCAGCCCTCATAACCCTAATCTATCTCATTCCTCTCATTTTCAAAATACCCTAAGTCCTAAAATCCTCTCAAAATACTTCGAAATCCTCCAAGGCTTCAAAAAGAAGAAAGCAATCTAGGACTTCGAATTTCCTCAACTTCAAGTCTGATTTTCCTTTACTAAATTACTAAGGTCTGTGTGTTCTGATTGTAGAGACCTTTTCGCCACAAGCTCCACCATTCCACTTCTCCTATATGATTTTTCAAGTTATGAAATTACATAGTGATTTTATGAACCTTTTTGTAAGATGATAACATGAAGTATTTTATGATGATATACCTCTGTATTTGATTAAGCATTGAAAAGTCATATCAAATCTATGATTTATATGAGGGTTTGATGATGCCCTAATTAAGTTTTACTATGTTTTGGTGAGTTCTTTGAATAATGAATAAGTGATTCTATTTTGTAATTCTCATGGCATTTACTCATGATATGTATGGTTTTAAAGTTTGTCCATGCACCCAACATGGTTTTGAAATAAGAATTATGCTTAGCCTTTATGATATTGAGCACCTTATGGCAAGATATGTGAATTATGAATGATATGAATCGAAGGACTATTATGCATGTTATGAAACAATGAAAGCATTATGAAAGTTAAAAGTTATGAAGCCCTATCTTTGATATGTAAAGCTTTGGATTTGATGAACTACTCTATGAAATAAGCATATTATATCTATAAGTATGCTTTGAATATTCCTTGGGATTATGACCTAGTACTGAGAGGACCATGATAGATAACCATTGTCCCATAACTATGTTGCCACCATAGTTTACTGAATTAGCTGATGGATCCATATAGCTTAAGTTGCATGATTGACCGAAAAGGGGTGACGTTCCCGTATGGAATATGCGAATCAAATACCTAAAGTGTGGTGTTCCAGTAAGGTGATTATAAAGCACTTCCCAGAATGGAGGAGTTCCCATAAGGTGAGTGTTTGATTTATCAGCAAAGTAGACCACTCATACTCTGGTGTGGAGCGATATCGAAATTTCAAGTAGTAGCTCGTTTGGTCTTATATGTCAGTTATAGTCCCTTCCCATCTATGTATAATATGTTATGTGATTTGATGACTTCTCATGCATAACTTGACTAAGGAATTTTCCATTCATAACATATTGAGCTTATATCTATTGATCATGAATATACATGTTGCTTAATTATAGCTTATGTTCCTTGTTGCATTGTACTCCACATAATTTGTACGTTTTAAGTACTAAAGCACACTTTTTTCCTACATGATCTAACCATGTATGGACTGGAGCTCCTTTCCATCCTCCTCCTCTATGTGGCTAGATGGTTCGAGTAAAGATTTGCTATTGGTGAGTCCTCCACTTTCAGGGACACTATCCATTACTTCATGCTTTCAATTAGATTTGTCTACTTTTAGATACTATCTTTTGAGGATGAGCCCAGGAGATGTCTTGACCCTTATTTTATTCATGATTAGAGGTATTGTTGGATATGATTTTGATATATGTACTTATGAGCTTGACTCGTTATGCTTTTGTAATTATGGAAGACTTTCCTTACTCCCACATTTCCCTCTATTTGTTAATTGCCTATTGTGTTGTTGTGATAAAAGTCCTACGTCCCTAATTGCCCCCATAGTGTAAGTCATTCTTACCCGCCTCTTAGTTTTTCTTGCTATGTGATCCATGCTAATCATCTTCCTTGCAACATCCCCATACCATGAGTCCAAAGTCCCGTTTCTCCTAGAATTATTTGCTACTTATTTGTTGATTATTTATGCTTTCGCAACCAAGGATATGTTATGCATGCTTAAGAGGCTTGTTTGGGATTCTTTCGGGTTCCTCATTCAATGTGTCGGGCCTAGGCCTAGGCTTAGGTCATACACACCTGAGTGGCCAAGAGGATTTAAAAGTAGTATATATTACGCTTGCCTCCTTCCCGGGTTAAGGGATTTGGGAAGTGATATATATATTACCCTTGCCTCCTGCCCGGGTCAAGGGATTTGAGAAGTGGTATAAGTATTATCCTCACCTCCTGCCTGGGTTAAGGGATTTGAGAAGTGTAAGTATGTTACCCTTGCCTCCTGCCCGGGTCAAGGGGTGGTACAATACAATATGGAGAGAATGCATGTCAATGATTTAAATCAAAGCATAAATTTAACACTTTGATTATAGTACCGGTAAGTAAACATCATAGAATCATATAACATACTAACAAATTCCACAAATAACATCACAAAACTATCCTCAAGCCTTAACTTCTCATATTCATACTGATAGTCCAGTGTCCCGATAAACCCGTCTAGATACACATATAATCGTAACATGAAAAGAATATTAATATACAAGCCTCATGTAATCATAGAAAATAATATCAAGTTCCATAACTAGTGTTCAAACCATCATCATAATTATATCATTAATCAAGTGTTCCAATGAAATCGGACCACACTAGTCCCATATTATATACAATCAAAAATAACCACAACATCGGACCTCGCTTGTCCAAAACTCTACAAGTATAGAACTCTGTCAGACCTCGCTCATCCCTAAATGTACATGTAATATATAATAGACGACCTCACTCATACCCAAATTAAACACATAATCCTCAAAATACCTCAAAAGCCAACAAAAATATCCTAAAATATACGCATAATCTCCAAAAGTATGTCTCCAAATCCTCAAATGCCAACATAATTGTCCAAATAATATCACAAGTCTCATAATATCACATAATTATCCCAACCTATCTCAATGTATAAGATTTCATCTCAGCTTATCAATAGAATCACAATTACTCAAGTTTCCATTTAACCAGGATCACATTTCCATCATATCAATCCAACTACTCACGAATTAATTTAGATCTCACAATTTCCGCATAAACATGATCAATAACTCAAATCCAATCCCAAAGAGGTTAGGCAAACCTACCTTGATGCCGAAACTGCGCACGAACAAGCTTTCAATCAACTCAAATCCTTCAAATGATCCCCAAATTGATCAATTACTGTGAAAAAATAGATACCACGCATCAAGAGATGAATTGATATACATATTGGCATGAATTAGGCTTAGGGGTGAAATGGTCAGAATTAGGGCTAAAATTTAAAGTTCTCGAATTTGAAAATTGACTTTAAAATCATATTCTACACAAAAAATAAAGTTCGTGGTTGAAAATCCTACTAAAATCGGGTTTAAAATCAACATTTTAAGTTTCAACATCAAACACCAAAAATTTCCAATTTTGCACATTCAAAAACATGAAATTTAAGACAAAATCAAGATAAAACTTATGGAAAATAACTCATATAGTGTTAGAAACACTTACCCAACAAAATTCTTCGAAATTCTTCTTTCAAAATCTTTGCAAAAGCTTTGAAAGTTCAAAAATAGAGTAATAATGGTGACTCTACGGTTTTAAAAATTATTCAAGTAAGTACACTCCGTGAACGTGGAGAAACACTAGCCCAAGACCTCTACGAACGCGGGGACCAATCAGCGAACGTGAAGAAGAAGCAAGGGGTCACCATCTAGTAATCCTTGAATGCGGATCGATCCTCCGTGAATGCAGAGCATAATAATACTCAGACTTCCACGAATGCGAAGAAGTAATGTGTCTACACCAGATGTCTTTTGCACAAGCTATACACAAGCAAGTTCCTATCTTCAAACCGATAGGCAAGCCAAGAGAAAGATTCTTGAAGACATGTTGAGAGCCTTTGCATTGAAATTCAAGGGTAATTGGAATGATCAACTACCGCTCATCGAATTTGCCTACAATAACAGTTATCACTCAAGCATTGAGATGGCACCATTTAAGGATTTATATGGGAGAAGATGTAGATCTCAGATGGATAGGTTCAAAGTGGGTGAGATGGTATTTAGTGATACCAATTTGGTTTTGAATGCTATGGAGAAGGTGAAGCTCATAAGAAAGAGGTTGAAGATGGCTCAAGTCGCTAAAAGTCATATTCTAATATGAGAAGGAGGGGTCTTGAGTTTGATGTAGGAATTGGGTGTATTTGAAGGTTTCATCCATAAAAGGTGTGATACGATTTGATAAAAGGAGGAAACTGAATCCTAGATTAGTAGGACCTTGTAAAATTTTGGAGTATGTTGGTTGAAAGTACAAGAGGGGGGAGGTGAATTGAATTTTCTTTGCTTTTTTTTTTTTATCTTAAACCTGAACATCAGATAGTCAACTAATGAACTAGGTAGTCGACTAAAACAATTAAGTAAATATGCAGAAAAATAAAGCGCGTAAAAGAAAATTCAACACTAAATAATTTTTATACTGGTTCGTATTCAATGGCGAATCCTAGGTCAAGTCCCTTTTGTTGTAAGGGATACCTCTTCAAGCCTTTAATAGGTAATGGTAACATGAATTTAAACCTAAAACTAATACTCATATTTTTCCTCTCTTTTTTTTCTTTTCTTTTATCTTTTGATACAGACCTCTCTTTCAGGTTTTTTCCTCCTTTTCTCTCTCTTTTTCTTTCACAGTAATAACACTAAAGATTACAATAATTTTCTAAAGATGAAGAGTATTGAAGAAAGGCTTGAAATGTAGTAGGCTTGTATGAGTCTTGAGATATCCTGGATATCTCCTTTTATTGTAGAAGAGATAGCATCCCAAGGGAATTGATCCTTGGATTGAGGCTTTGATGGATCCTCTTTCCAAGAATAAGACAAGGCTTTTAGGCAGGTAGCTTGATCAGATCTTCTTCCTTGTTTAGCTTCTAATTCGGATCTTGAATGGAATCTTTTCTTGGTATTGATCTTTTGATTGATTTGTTGAATCTTTGAACAACCTTCCCATTGATAAGGGATCTTTTCTTGGTCCTAATTTTCAATTAGATCTTAGATTGATTTGTGAGCATTGTAGCAGACCATTTTCTTCCTTTTGTGCCAGGATTCAATCTTATAATGATGCTCCTTTTCTTTTGTGCCAGGATTCAATCATATGATGATGCTATTTTCCTTTTGTGACTTGAGTCTACTAGATCTTTTATTTGTCTTTAGTCCTTTTGAAGATCTATTTCCTTTTTGAGTTATACCTGCAATTAGTCATCAATCAAAATAATTTTAGCACTAACAATCTCCCTCTTTTTGGTGATGACAATAATAGTAAAGATGTAGTCAACTTTCCTGAAATGATAGTCGACTAGGATCCTCCCCTGACTGTTTGCATAGTGAAGTTCCCCTTGAATTCTTGCATTTGTACAGTTCTAGCCGACTGTTGTTCATGTCTAATTTCTCCCCGACATCAGCAAAAAGGAAACAATAAAATAAGAGAAGAGAACAAAATAGGAAATAATAGCTAGCAAAAGCAAACATTCAAATAGCATAGCAAAAACTTGTAGTGTCCAAAGCACAACACAAATTACATCAGTCAAAAGTAAAAGAAAATAGAGAAACTAAAGCAGTTATCCACGGGGACGAAGGAAGTAGGTCAGGGTGTTGACAGTAGCTGTCTTCATATTCTTAAAAATATTAGTTAAGGAGGTAGATAAGGCATCAATGATGGTCTGAATCTTCTTAACAACTTTGACAACTTCCTTGATGACTTGATCAAGTTTCAGTTGAATTTTTGACACATCTACTCCAGTTTCTTTAGAAATGGGCTGAACCTTCTCAATGGAGTTAGCTGCAGTGTAATCTTGTAGTAATTTAAGAGAAGATGGTCCTGAAGAGCTTCAAACTTTACATCCATTCCAGAAAATTTGGAGAGCAATTCTTCAAACATCTTAGTGTCCAAAGAAGGAGATGACACAAGATCAGGTGGAGAGGGTTCAGGAGAATCATGAGGAGCAGCAACAAATGCTTCAGATTTAAGGATCCAGGAGTCATTAGACAGAATGTACCCTATACTCACAAAATCCCTAGAGTTGTAGTATTGCTTCACAGAAATAGGGGGAATATTGTCAAAATAGACCAAATTAGCTTCCAAAATATGAGAGATAATCATTCCATAGGGTAGACTAAGAGGATCAACAGTGGAGTCAATCATGTAGTTAAGGATGTGGAAAGAGAGCTTGGACCTCTTTTTCGACAGGAGACAATAAGTAAAAAAGGTGTCATGCACAGACAAAGTGGAGAACGAGCAAGCCCTAGGCAGAAATGTAGCTACCATAATGTGAGCAAGAACTTGCGCCTTAAAGACGTCTTTAGGACCAAGATTGGAGGGACAGGGTCCAAAAGGGTTGGAGGACAGTGCCTTTTTTTGCCTCGTTAAAGGAGACTTCAAATTTAGAGGGCCAAGAGTTTATGAAGGAATTACAGAACCAGAATAATAAATACCAAAAATATCATCAAAGATATCGGGGTAAAGGAAGATTTGCTTACCCAAAAAAAGAGATTCCACTTCACCAGGTTTAGAGAGAACACAAATTTACATAAAAGAGACGGACTAGGGGTTCACATACCACTTTCAGAGAAGATTTTGGCCTACCCTTGATACTCAAAAAATTCTTTGATGGGGGAGTGAATAGAAAGGAGAAGGTCGCGATCAACTATATGACCATGCACCACAATCTTCAATTTAAAAGATTGAAACAGAGTTTCATTTGAAGAGTACCAAAAATCAGGTTTGATGTCTAGGGATTTTTCGCAAGTAAAACGACACTTTTCCTTGGAATCCTTAGACTGAAGATAGGGTGCAGAACATTTAACGGTGGAAGACGGCGGAGAGGTGGAGAAGGGAGCAGACGAAGGGGTGGAGGAATTTTCAGAATCAATGGACATAGTGAAAAGGGCAATGCCCTTTCCCTTGTGGTGAGAGCTTTTTTGGGGAGGCATAGACATGGTGAGGAAGAAGGCATAAGAAGAAGTGAAGGGGAAGAGATTAATTAAAAAAAAGGGAAGATGAAGAGAGAGAGAGACATGAAGTGAAACGATGGGACGCGGGGGGAAAACGAAGTGATACTGACACACGGAAGGAAAATTTTTCAATCAGCTGCAAAAAAGGAAAGAGAAATGAGAGAGTAATTAAGGAGGGAATCTGTACGAATAAGCATTAAAAGGAAAACAATAATTATGGCAGTCAGACAATAGATGCAAGTAATTATTACCAAAAATGAAGCAATTAAAATAGGTAATTATTACTAAAATTAGACTGGTTTTGAAACAACATTAAAAAATTCTTTCTTTAAGGAGAGGTTTTGTAAAAATGTCAGCCAATTGATTTTCAGAATTTATAAAAATAATTTCAACATTACCATTTAAAACATTATCTCTAATAAAATAGTGCTTGATATCAATGTGCTTGGCCTTAGAATGATGCACAAGATTTTTTATCAAGCAAATGGCACTGGTTTTGTCACACAATAATTGAGCGGGCTTAACAATAACATCATAATCACTTAATTGATAAATTATCCATAAAACTTAGGCATAACATAGTTCAATGGCTACATACTCAACTTCAGTGGAAGAGATAGACACGCAGTTTTGTTTCTTGCAATTACAAGAGACTAAAGAGTTTCTAAAGAATTGGCAAAAACCACTGGTGCTTTTGCAATCTACTTTATCACTTGCATAATCAGCATCTGAAAATCCCGGAGATTAAGTGCAGAGGATCTTTCATATCATAGTTCAAATGAGATAGTTCCAACTAAATAAAGAATTATTCTTTTAACAATAGTTAAATGAGACTCTATACGAGCGGATTGGAACCTGGCACATTTACATACACTATGTCTTGATGACTAGCAGTGAGATAAAGTAAAGACCCAATCATACCTCTGTACTTGGATTCATCAACGCTTTTACCATTAGGATCAAGATCCAAATTATAGGAGGGACTCATGGAAGTGCTAATGGATTTAGCATTTCCCAGACCAATTTTTTGCATGAGTTCCAAGGCATACTTACTTTGACAGATGAATATCCCTTGATCAGTTTGAAAAATTTGAAGTCCCAAAAAAAGTTTAACTCACCCATCATACTCATTTCGAATTTTCTTTGCATAAGGTTGGCAAAGTCCTCGCACAGATCAGGGTTCGTACTTCCAAAAAAAATATCAACCACATAAATTTAAATAATAATATTGTCTGAGGAAGATTTTTTGATAAATAGAGTGGTATCAATGCTTCCTTGTGAAAGCCATGGGATAAAATAAATTTACTTAGGCGCTCATACCAAGCCTGGAGCTTGTTTGAGTCCATAAAGAGCTTTTGATAATTTGAAACATGGTAAGAAAAATATGGATTTTCAAAATCAGGGGTTGTTTTTACAAAAACTTCTTCTTTAATAAATCTGTTTAAAAATGCATTTTTGACCTCCATTTGAAAAAGTTTAAGGCCCTTAAAAGCAACATAAGCAAGAAGAATGCGATCTATCCTTGCTCAAGAGCGAAAGTTTCATCATAGTCGACTTCTTCTTGGTTGAGAATAATCTTGATCTACTAGTCTTGCTTTGTTTCTAGTTACTTCTCCAGCCTCGTTTAGCTTGTTTCTAAACATCCATTTTGTCCCGATGATAGTGATATTTTCAGGTTTAGGAACCAAAGTCCAGACTTGACTCTTTTCAAATTGATCCAGTTTTTCTTTCATTGCATTTACCCAGTCAGTGTTATTGAGAGCTTCTTCTGCCTTTTTAGGTTTAAGTTAGATATAAGAGCAATGTTGGTACTTCTTTTGCTAGATGCCCTTGTTCTTATCCCATCACTGACTTATCCAATGATGAACTTTCTGGGATAGTCGGGCTCACTCCTCCATTCATTAGGAACAAATTCTACTAGAGGTTAACTTTCTTTGATAGTAGTCGACTGTTCTTTCTCTGCAACTACTTTTGAAGTTGTTATATTACTGTTAGTGGCATCTTCATTATTAGAGCTACATTTTTTTCTCAGTAATAGGGTTAGACTCATCAAAAACAACATGAATGGATTCCTCTATAGTAGAAGTATGCTTGTTAAAAACTCGATATGCTCTACTAGTATTTGAATAGCCAAGAAAGATACCTTCATCACCGCGAGGATTGAATTTACCTAAATTGTCCTTACCCTTGTTATGAACAAAACATTTATAGCCAAATAAATGAAAGTAACTTAGGCTTCTTCTCATTCTATAGTTAATATGGAGTCTTCTTGAGAATAGGCCTGATTAGACACCTATTAAGAATATGATATAGGTCGTACTTACTACTTCTGCCTAGAAATGGTGAGGAAGAGAGTGTTAACAAATCATGGTTCTAGCCATATCTTAAAGAGTTTTGTTCTTCCTCTCAACGTTACATTTTGTTGAGGAGAGCAAGGAGCAGAAAAGTTGTGTGAGTACCCTTCTTCATTGCAGAAGTTTTCAAAGGCTCTACTTTCAAATTCTCCTCCATTATCACTTCTGATGGAAGTAATGTAGTAGACTTTTTCCTCTATACTTTCTTACAAAAGAACTCAAAATTATTTAAAGTATCATCTTTGTTAACTAACATAACTTAAGCAAAATGAGAATAGTCATCAACAATAGCAAAGGCATACCTCTTTCCACCAATACTTGCAGTTCTAGTTAGACCAAAAAGATCTATATGAAGAAGTTGAAGAGGTTTTTTTAGTACAAACATTGTCTTTACACTGAAAAAAGTTCCTTATTTGCTTACCCATTTAACAAGCATCACAAATGTGATCCTTTGTGTAGTCCAGCTTTGGCAGTCCAATTACCAATTCCAGCCTTGCAAGCTTTTCAATTAATCTCATACTTGCATGGCCTAATTTTCTATGCCAGTTCCAAGGATCCTCTCAGAAGTAGATGTCAGACAGATGTGATTTGTGGATCTTTTTACTGAATCAAAAATGTAATATTTTTTTCCGTGCTTCCAGGAAGTATTACCTTTCTTGGTACATCTTCAATAATACATCCAATTTTCTTGAATCTTACTTCTGAATCAAAATCACACAGTTGACTAATGCTCAGCAAGTTGCACCTTAGACCCTTCACAAGATAAACATTAGTAATATCACAAGATTCATTAAAAGAGATGGTACCAATGCCAATGTCAGTTCCAGTGGAGTTATCTTCAAATCGAACTTTTCCACCATTAAATCAACCACAGATTTAAACAAACTTTTGTTTCCTGCCATGTGATTAGAACATCCGCTATCAAGATACCATTTTCCTTTTGATTTGGAGTGGTGTTCCTACAAAACAAAAATTTTATTTGCTTTTAGGTACCTAATTTGATTAGGGTCCTTTCTTGTTAGAGGAATTTTTGACTTTCCAGACCATTTTGATTGGTTTGGAAAGATGAAACCTCCATCTAGAATAGGAGTGACTAGGTTTACCACAACAATAACATAAGCCTTTACCAGTTTCATCAAATCAAGACAGACTGTAACGATCATTTTTAGGGCAAGTCAACTTGTTTGAACAAGTTGACTTGACTTCTTTATTAGGACTAGGAAATTTTTTAGCATTTTTCAAAAAAAAAACCTTTTAATTTGAAATTTTCTTCATGTAAAAGATCTCTTTTCATTGCATAAACTTCGAGTTTGATTTCCAAAACTCTTTTCTCATCTTAAATGGGTATAAGATTCTCAGAAGATCTTTTTAGGTCTATGATATCCTGATCCAGTAAAGCTCTTAATTCATGCAATTTCTACAATAATCAAATTTTACCTAGCTGAATTTTCTGATAGCATGAAGCACACATTTTCAGAATCATTTTGATCGTATTTAGATGTGTCTTCATCACTCTAAAAGCTGAGTGCTTTGTTTCTTCTATATAAGAATATGTTCTTTTGGCTTCTGGACACTCGTTCGCAATATGCCCGAACATGCCGCAATCGTAGCACCTGCCATCATTTCTATTATAAATAGTAATTTGTTTATTTCTAGCATTGTTTGGCTTACCTCTTCTTTGATTTTTATTGCGTCAAAATGTTTCCATGAAAAATCTTGTGATCAATGCGATTCCATCCTCACTGAATTCATTTTCATCTTCTTGAATGTCATCAGTAGCTTTGACTGCAACTGATTTCTTCTTCTAATCTTCTTTTCCCTTCTTGTTTAGATGAGTTTTCTCAAAAGAAATAAGATTTCCTCAAACTTCCTCATAGGTTAGGTTCTTCAGATCCATGCTTTCCAAAGTAACGACTTTTGCATGCCATTAAGGAGGCAAACTTCTTAGAACTCTCCTTATGTGCTCTGTGGGAGCATATTCTTTTCCTGCAACCTTGAGTTCTCCAATGATTTTGCGTAGTCATGCAAACATGCTCTCAAAGATTCTCCTTCTATCATTTGGAACAGTTCATATTCATAGACAAGGAGATTGACAATAGTTTCTCTTTGTCAGTTCCTTCATAGGTAACTTCCAGTTTATCCCACATTTCTTTAGAAATTTCGCAGCTAGAGATTTTCTCATATTCTTTACCACTAATTGCATAGTAGAGAACATTTTTGGCCTTTGAATTTATCTGGATGATCTCCATTTGTTCATTAGTGCAGTTCTCTAGACTAGGAATAGCAGGAGTCTGACTTCCTTTAGAACTTGATAAATTACCATTTGCAGGTTTGGTTGCAGGGATAGGAATGTCACTAAGATTGATGACCCTCCGAACTTTAACATTATAGGACTTAATGAATGTCTCCATTTTGATTTTCCAGTGTAGAAAGTGCTTTTGGGTGAAATACAGAGGTCTTGTTTGAGAAGTTCCCTCTTGAAAAGTGCACCAATGGCCGGTTTGATTCTGATTTGCCATGATCTCTTTTTCACCTGTGGTTAGACAGAAAAATATAGTGAGACTAGGCTCTGATACAAATTGAAAGTGAAAAAGGGGGGGGGGCGGAGATGTATTGAATCTTCTTCGCTTTTCTTTTATCTTAAGCTTGACTTCAGATAGTCAACTAATGAACTAGGTAGTCGACTAAAGCAGTTAAGTAAATATGCAGAAAAATAAAGTGCATAAAAGAAAATTCAACACTAGATATTTTTATACTGGTTCAAATTCAATGTGAATCCTAAGTCCAATCCAGTCCTCTTGGGTTTCAAAGGATATCTCTTCAAGCCTTTAATGGATAATGGTTACAAGAATTTACACTTAAAACTAATATTCAAATTTTTCCTCTCTTATTTTTTGTTTTTCTTTTGATACAGACCTCTCTTTCAGTTTTTTTCTGATACAGACCTCTCTTTCAGTTTTTTTCTTCTTTTCTCACTCTTTTTCTTTCACAGTAACAACACTAAATATTACAATAATTTTCTAAAGATGAAGAGTATTGAAGAAAGGCTTGAAATGCAGTAGGCTTGTATGAGTATTGAGATATCCTGGATGCCTCCTTTTATTGTAGAAGAGATGGCATTCCAAGAGAATTGATCCTTGAATTGAGGCTTTGATGGATCCTCTTTCTAAGAATAAGGCAAGGCTTTTAGACAGGCAACTTGATCAGATCTTTTTCGTTGTTTAGCTTCTCAATCGGATCTTCAATGGAATAATTGCGTTCAATTGTAAGGGCCCGTTGGACAATTTGAGAATCGATCCCATTATTTTCTAAAATGTCTTTCCTTACGTCTTTAATTATTATTATTATTATTATTATTATT
>JAOTQR010142145.1:0-20414 GCA_025774065.1 Solanum ossicruentum | reverse complement strand
GGAAATTGGTTTTTCACCTAAGTTAATTGAGTTTAAACTAAAATTTTTGATTTTCTTTTCAAAAAGCCATTTTTCGGCATAACAGCTATTTCCCGGAAACCCTCTTCTCAAAAACCCATAAGTAGAATAAACTAGATATGGGAAAAACGGGAAAAGAAAAAGAAAAAGAAAAAGAAAAAGAAAAAGAAAAATAAAGAACGACTAATAATGAAAAACACACGATAGTATATAAATATGATAAAATTAATATATACAAGACAGATACTTGACAACATAGGATACAAAGACACGACTACTACTACTATCCTACTATACCCCAAGGTCAGACATCAACCTATCCTTACTAGCCTATTAGTTTGCCAATCTAATTCATGACCTTTTCTCCTTGCTATCTAAGGTCATATCCTTGATGGGATCAAGTTTTGTCATATCTTGTCTGATCACCTCCTCTAATACTTCTTTGGTCTACCTCTACTCCTCCATGTAACCCCTAAATCTAACCTCCCGCACCTTCTAACAGGAGCATCGATACTTCTTCTTTGCACATGTCCAAACCATTGCAGTCTCACTTCCCTCATCTTGTCAACCACAGAAGATGCGATGCTTTCAGGTGTCATATTTATCGTGTCATGATTAGGCCCTAGGTCCGAGTTATGACAAAAGTGGTACTAGAGCACAATCTTTGAATGCATCCTAGGGAGTCCAACATGTCGCATCAAGTAGAGTCTTATTCATTGGTGTAAGTGCACCACATCCATGCATTCAAGGTTACGAGACATCTTAGGAAAAACTTCTCTTCTTTTGACTATGCCTTTGAAGCTTCCATATTCTAACATTTGTCCCTTGGTGTTTTCAAAAATGGCTCCACGATGTGATCCATCGCTAAGTGGAAATAATGCTAATGCAGACCAAGCTCTACAGGATCCCCAAGTCCCACAAGAGGACAAAGTATTTAATGATGAGTTCAGAATTGCCATCACTATTTTGGCTCAAGCTATTACTTCCCCAAAGACTCATACTTAGGCTTCAAGGATAAGGGATTTTGCTAGGAAAAATTCCTTGTAATTTCATGGTTCAAAGGTGGATAGGATCCCCATGAGTTTGTTGATGAAGTGTACAAGATGGTGGAGATTATGGGGGTATCTTTCGGGAGAAGGCTGAAATAGAGGCTTATCAACTTAAGGGAGTGGCTCAAGTTTGGCACAAGTTTGGTTCACCCAATGGAAGTTCGAGAGAGTTGAAGAAGGTGCCATTGATTGGGAGATTTTTAAGGCTGCTTTTCTTGATTGTTTCTTTCCTCTTAAGCTAAGGGAGTCTAAGGTGATGGAATTCAAGAACATAAAGCAAGGAGGGATGAGTGTGAGAGAGTATGCCCTCAAATTTACTAGTCCAAATTTTCTCCTTCTTTGGTGGCCAAATCTAGGGCCCGTATGAAAAAGTTCACTTTGGGGGTGTCCAATTTGGCTAAGATGGAATGCAGGGCTCCTATGGTCATTAAGAAAATGGATATCTCTATACTTATGACATATGCCAAACAAGTGGTAAGTGAAAAGTTGCAAAAGATGAGGTCAAGGGAATCCAAGAGAGTTTTTTTTATGATGGTGGGTTTTCTTATGGTAAGACCGGCGGTGGCAAATTCCAACAAGGCCAAGGGTCTTCAAAAAGTGCTCCTCAAAGGTTTGACAAAGAGAAAGGGGCCAATCTTAAGGCTCAAGGTGATGTTGTTAAAGGTGGTACTATTCCTCCTAGATGTCCCAAGTGTGGGAGGAACCATATTGGTGAATGTTTGGGAGGTTTAGATACATGCTATGGTTGTGGAAGGATGGGACACAAGATTGTCGACTGTCCTATTATTGCTAATAAAGGTAAGGAATGGCATCCTCAAGGTCAAATGGTTCAAAAAGGGCAAGTGCAACAAGGTCCCAAGCTCAAAGTGGTGGTCCACAAGGTAATCAAATCTATGTTTTGTATGCTAGACAAGAAGTTGATGAGTCTCCCGATGTGGTTATCAGTATGTTAGAAGTCTTTGATTATGATGTATATTCTTTGCTTGAACCCGATGCCAATATTTCTTTTGTTACTCCTTATGTTGACATAAATTTGAGGTGTCTCCGGAAGTCTTGTTAGAACCCTATACAATTTATACTCCTATTGGTGAGTCAATCCTATCCAAAAAAGTCTATAGAAGTTGTCCCATGTAAGTTCTGCATAGAGTCTTTCCATGTAATCTAGTTGAGCTTGATATAAATGACTCTGATGTTATTCTTGGTAGGGATTGGTTGCATGTATCTTATGCTTCTATAGATTGTAGGACCCGTAAGATCACATTCCAAGTCCTCTATGAACCCATCTTAGAATGGAAGGAAACCAATTCTGTGTTCAAAGAGAAGATTGTCTCCAATATAAAAGACATGAAAATTATTTCTAAAGGTAGTCAATATGATGTTGGCCTAATCATGGATGTTAAGCCTCATGTTCCTACTCTTGATTCGGTCCCTGTAGTAAATAAATTCCCCGATGTCTCTCTATAATTACCCTGCAAGTTGTAAGGTTGGAATGGAACCTTTAAGCTCCAGATAAATTCACTTTCAAGCCTTCAATTCAAGATTTTGTATGTGGTTTAGGGTCATCATGTGAAATGACCCCAAAAAGTGCCCAGAAATGTGCCTCAGAAGTGCCCATAATCGTAATTTTCATATCTCAAAATCCATACATGATATCAAAAATCCAAGTTCATATTCTTGTTTATGGGGCAAAATTGAGTAGGAAATGGGTGTTACCCATATTTTAGAGGACCCGCAGCAAAAAATGAATTTCGCCAAATTGCAATTTCTAGAAGCTGTTCGTGTTGGCTCCGCACACAGAGCTGTCACGGAGCAGTGTACTTTGTTGCCAGTTTTTCCTGTTTCGGTCCAAGGCCTTGGGGGTCTTGGGCCCAGGCCCTCCTACGCGTAAAAGCAACTATACTTAGTCATTTTCAACCTTATATCATTCAAGACATTCCCCAAAACCCTCTCTAATACTTAGACAAATATTTCACCCAAATTCAAGTGTCCCAATCTCATTTTTGGACCTCAAAGATTTCATTCAAGCTTCAAGTTCTCATTCAAATCTTCATCAAGGAAATCTCCAAAGTTGAGGTATGTGGGTTTCAACCATTGGGTCCTTTCACCCATGGTGCCCAACCTTCCTTTTTATATAAAGTGTATGTTTTCAAGTTGATTTACTTATGGGTATTACATATTATGGATTATGACTATAAACGGCATTAGGGTTTTATGAAATGTTGTTCAACTGTGCATGTTTTGAGTTATAAATCTAAGACCTATTGTGAGATTTATGAGGGGTTTTGATGAAACTTGTTAGAGGATGTTACCTAGTATTGGTGGGTGGTTTTGCATTGATTTTTCTCACATGATTTCACTCTTGAATTGCATGATTTTGTACTAGCATTACGCACCCTCCAAGTGTTTGATAAAATATCTGGTTATGGAATCTTGAGATATTAAAGGTCTAATGCATGTCATATGAGTTAAATGAATTTATGATGATGAAAGGAATATATGTTTGTGTCAATTTCATGAATAGTATCTATAGTGTTTCAAGTTGACTACGCCTTGTTCAGGGGTGGTAGGCTCAAACGACCATGTTAGGGGGTATATACCTCAATCACCTCGCTTGGGAGGTGGTAGGTTCGTGCTACCATATTCGAGGGTATGTACCTCAATCGCCTCACTTGGTGGGTGATAGGCCCATGCTAACATGTTGGGGTTATGTACCTCAATCGCCTCGTTGGGGGTAGGAGTAGTAGGTCCTGACTACTATGTTGTGGGGTATGTACCTCAATCGCATCATGCGGGGGGTGGTAGGCCCTTACTACCATTTTAGGGGGGTATGTACCTCAATCGCCTCCCCGGGGGGTGGTAGGCCTTAGATTCTGAGTACTAGTTTTCATGGTTTATAATGATGGTCTCTTCTTATACATATAATATGTTATATATAAGCACAATTTACTTCAAGCATCATTCATATATGTCATATTGTTATTATGCTACTCATTGCTTATAGTTATGCATTTTGATTATGCTGTCTATCTCTTGTTGAATTGCATCCTACATACTTAGTACATTCAAACGTACTAACACATACTCTATGCCTACATGATGTTACCATGTAGGTACATCGGAGCTCCACTTGTTCATCTTCCTTCTCCACGTGGCTAGTGCTTTTTTTGAAGCAAGTTTGATGAGTCCTCAACTCTGAAAGACTCTCTTTCTTCGGTTGAATGATTTTGACTATGAGGGTGAGCCCAGAAAGTGTCTTGGGTCCTGCTCAATTCTATGTATGGAGGTGTTGTTGGACAAGTAGTGTAATTATGCATTGAGCTATGACTTCTCTTGACTCTTGAATATTTTATGCTATGAATGACTTTCCCCTTAGTCCCTTATCCCAATTTTATGCTCTCTTGTTGTTTTTTAATTGCTTCCTCGACCAAGGATGTGTAATGATATGCTAAGATGCCTGTTTGGGGTTCCGTAGGATTCCCTATTCGCCATGTCACGTCTAGGCCCTAGGCTTGGGTCGTGATAAAGATGGTATCAAAGCACTAGCTTGTTAATGGTCCTTGGAGTCTAACACACCACGTCAATTAGAATCTTATTCATGGTTGTGAAATGCATCACCACTATGAGTAAAAGGCCATGAGACATCTTAGGAAATGTTTCCCTTCTTCATGATCTATGTCGTGTGGTAGAGCTAGGTACTCTAGGGCTTATTACTAATTTCTATCCGTTACATTTCAGAATATGTCTCAATTTATTCAGGATGGTGACATATCGAATACGGAGGTTCACAATGCTCTATGAGTATTGGCCAAGGTCGTGACCGCCCAACGCAACCAATCGGTGGGTACCCTTGAGACTCAAAATGGTAAGAGTAGAGAGGGAAAGGCCGAGAGAGCTCGAATTGAAGGTAGGCTTCCATATGCCAAGCCCGAGGGCAATGGTGGAGCGATTCATCCTAAATGCCCAAGGTGTGGGAGGAAACATGATTGCACATGTTTGAGAAACATGGGTGCATGCTATGGGTGTGGTAAGATGGACCACAAGATAGTTGATTCTCCATATGCTCTAAAAAGGTGTAAAGTGATGATGTTCACGCTCCAATAAGAAAGCGAAACGTTGTCAGCAATTAACCTTATCGAGGTTAGGGTCAAATCCATAGGGAATACAGGACTTGACTACAAGACTTCACTATTAATCATTTCTAGTATTTATGACTACAATCTCTAACTAAGGGGGTGGGGGTGGGGAGTTATGATTCAAAAACAAAATAAAATAAATACTAACTATAATGCAAGGAAATACTCAATTTTGGGGACAACTCGAGAATTTGTTCCCCATGGTTCGTCAACTCGATTACCCTAGATAACATAACTACAATTGGTGATTTGCATGCAGAATGGTAAATTAGGTTCTTCCAGCCCTCTTGTGAAGGTGAAGGTTGAATTTCACCATGGCGCTTGGACGACCACCATGGCGTGCCAACTAACCGTTACCAATAGTCCCAGTCAACCCAGTCAACCTTCCCTTGGTCAAGTTTGGTTGATTAGACGAGAACACATCAATCAAATTCTGTCATCTACTTCCCTTTTCCTATTCATAACTACCTCGGTCGGGATCGTGATAGTAGGCGGTGTTCGATGTTGGCCACCACCAAACAATAATAAAAATGAAGAAAAATAGATAATACATGCAAAACTCTAGTCATAGAAATGCAAGAAACCTAGGTTATTTCAATTTAACTACCCATGGTTCCCACAACCCCAAGTTGTGGGTGCTTAACTATTTATGGCTAAAGCAAAACACACAAAAATGAGCATGATAGACATAGTTGAGAGTTTTACCAATAACAATGAAGAGAATAGGCATCACAAGTTGCAAACCCACAAGCTTGATTGATCAACCATGAGTACAAGGTAAAATTTGCAACCCCCAAAAATGGGTTTTCCAATAAAAGAACAATAAACTACCCTAAAAACTAAGAGAAGAGTCAAAATGTAATGGTAGATTGTCTATTGGTCAAACTCCCACTCAAAAACCTAACTTAAGCTATATATAGTATTTACAAAATAACCTTAGAATTTACACATAAAAGACAGCTTGCAGCTGATAAGTCTTGCATTACGACTCATAGAATGACCTACGAATCGTAGTCGGGGTCTCGTGTCAGGTTCTTGGCATCTTGGACAGAAATGGTATGACCTATAGGTATGAGTCATTGCTTGGGCTACGACTCATATGTTTGTCTCATAGTCTTGGTCTTCAGTTTTTGATCCAACATTTTGGCTCTCTGATTCTTGCTATGAGTCCACCTATCGAGTCGTAGTATGTCTTACGAGTCGTAGTGTGTCTTACAGCTCGTAGGATGTCCTCATAGGAGTGACGTTCACTTGGTAGATTTCTAATTTTTGGTCTTTGATTCCTACTGCGACACCACCCTACTACTCGTAGTTTAAGCTATGTCTCATAGGTTAGCTCGTAAGGCCTATACTTCAGCAAAATCTGCAACCTTTCTTCAAAATCATGCCAACCTAACTTTTCTGCAAGATTAACATAAAAACACATCAAAACACTAAAAAGTCGCTTTAAGAACTCACAAAATTCATCATTTTAGGAACTAGATGTGCTGTATATTGACAACACATCAACACCCTCAACTTAGAAGTATTGCTTGTCCTCAAGCGGTGACTCAATCTATAAAGACAAAGAGAAATACATAGCAATTATACTAGTGGCATATATGTCAACTCCTCTGATTCAGGTACCCAACTATAATTTTCAAAACAAGATTGTAAAATTATTAAGTAAATAGGATCATAATGAGATACTTGGAAATCCAACTATGACAAGCTAAGGAGCATCAACCATCCACAATCGCTGGTATAGTCATATTCTACTCATATAGTGCAAATGCCCTCATTGGAAAGAAATCCTTATACTCACTCAAAAGCATTTAGATTTGAGGGATTAAGGAAGCATTCTCACCCTCATAATTGAAATTCAAGCATACTAACACCATATGCTTGTCTCTATACTCATCTTCTGGCTTGGTGATAAAATGGAGTTGGATCACTTTAGGACTTATAGGCTTGTAACATAGGTTCAGGGTATTTTGGTGAGGTATTTTGGGCAAATAGTGACTAAAGCTATCCCTGAACCATGTTTACCAACACTTTTTGCTTTCATAATCCAACCCTTTTTAATTAATCCACCCTTATGACTTTTTTGAACTTTTCTCGAGTGCTTTCTTTCTCTTTTTCAGCTGTGCCTTGATTTCAAACTCATTTTTGCTACTTTTTCTCAATTTAAGGCACTTTTCTTCTTTTTCTTCACTTTGTTCATGCTTTTTCATTTCTTTTTTGATTTCCTAACTAACTACCTTATTATTATTACTTTACCATAATAAGGGTCACACTCAACTTAGGCTTTTAGCCTCAGGTGAAGTACACAATATCTATGCCTCAAACCAGGGCCACGAACTGCAACCACCCTCAACTTAGGCCTTTGGCCTCAATCAAGGTCCACATGTTCAAGGATAGACTAGGGCCAATATCAAGGTATTTCATTAAATAAGGTTAAGTCAGCAGAGTATCAAGAAAGAATGAGTGCATGAGAAGCTGCTCAAAAATTTGGGACAAGGGATTCAATCACTTATTTGGAGGGTCATTTAGGCTAAAAGTGGTTTTACTCAAAGAACAAGGGCCTCAGATCCTTTCCATCTCTACCACATCACCTAAACCAATCTTTGAGTAACAAGGCAAGTTCTAAGTTCATACAGGATGCATGAAAGCAGCAAAATACACTCACAACATACATGACATATGCATTCATAATCAAGTATAGACTCACAGATCATGCTTTTAATCTCAGCTTACCTTCACAATATCAGAACAAACATTGTTATATACTCAAAACTGTATGATTGCATCAATAATCACAACCTCAAAAATTTTCAGGGTACCTAATTTTTTCATCAAAAGTTTAAAGAACAGTTAAGAATTATATGCCAACAGATACCATTTCTATGTATTTACGAATTATCTATACAACCTAAACATGCTGGTTCAATAGAAAATTAAACACCCACAAGGAAAAGTAACACGACAAGAAAACCTTAGGATCAAAAATAGGGGAAGTTATGGACTTGAGGCTACTCAGGCTTTACCTTAATTTATAACTTCCAACACCCCACCAAAAGATGATACTTTGTCCTCAAAGAGAAAACAAGAACAAAAACAAACACGATAACCTGGAAATATATGCATACATCCACTAAAAACCAAAAAAATGAACATCCAAAATATAAGTAAAAATAACATCCAACATAAGTATTTAAACACAACCAAAAACCAACATAATAAAAATATTATCTGAAAAGAAAGCAAAGTATCCAATCACGACAAAATGAGCATTAAGGTCAAAAGAAATCAAACATCATGGTGCATCAAGCTCCAGTCTCTGACTGGTCTGTGAGGTCCCAGGGCTGTCTCTCCTCCTCTGCTGCAGTGCCGGAAGCACCCTCTCTAGGTGGGGTATGTTGTGCTCTCTCTCTCTAATAGCTGCCAAGAAAAGCAACTCTTATACCACCTCCTCGCGCATGGGATCCTCCTCCTGTCTCGGCTTTATTGGGGTAGGCTCTGGATCAACATGCTCGAGGGGCCTCTTCGCTCAGGTGTCCGAATGGTCGGTGAGCCAATCAAATGCCTCGTCTCCTACCGATGCTACCTTTGGGGATGGGACAGGAGCTGCCAACACCTGTAATAATTCAGCCTTGAACTTGGCAAACTTCTCAGTAACTGCACTCGCATCGGCATGCCTAGCTCCCTTGAGCCTCCTATAGACTCTAGTCTCAAATGCGTCGACTCGGGCATCCAGCACTTGGACTCTCTCATCGACTAAATCTCAGGAAAACGCCCTCATCCTCTCCTTAGAGTCCCGAACAGTCTGATTAATTAGTGGCCAGACCTGTAATGAAAACTCCTGTAGCCTGCCTTCTGCTACAGCCACCCTGTGTAGTGAAGCTTGAAAAGCAACAACAGTAAAAAGAGGGTAAATCTTTAAAGAAGATGCTGCTGGTGCTGGAGTGCTAGAGGATGGTGTAGACACGATCTTAGTGGCTGGCGTGGACTCTGCAGTGGCCGGAGTAGTGCCAGTAGTATCTGAAGGTGACCTCAGAATCTAAGGCTATAGAATGGCTCTGAGATAGCTAGAGGAGCTGCTTGTGGTAAGGCCACCGGATTTTCATCAGCCATTATTAGGTTAGGATGAGGGTCCCGGTGAGGATCGATAGGAACACCTGCTGCACTGCATGGTCGATGGATCAAAACTAGAAACGGCAGTGAGGTGGTCGTCTGAACTGCTGCCTCAGGAATCTTCTCTGAAATGATCTGGGCCCAATCTATAGCATAGCCAGCAAGAATGCTGGCCAAGAGTACTGCTCTTTCAAGGGTGATCACATTATCCATGAAGGTTGGGTTAATATGCTAACGGATAATGGACCACCAAAACTTTGCCCGAAATGATAGGTGTGCTTTAACTATGGGATCGGCGTGGTTTGTGACCAGTTGGCTCTACACCCTCCTCACAAATTTGACTGGTGATCCACCGTAGAAACTCTGTCCTGGCCCCAATATCCTTCCCAGTCATCGCTCACCTCATTTTTACCAATACGACTATCATACTCTGCGGTGGACTGAGGCACTCTATAATTGGGCCCAAACTGCACTCGTCGAATTGTCTCCTCCAAGATATCAACTCTCCTCCCCCGGACTGTCACCACCTATAGCCTCGATTGCTCAATTGGTCTTTGGCTCTTCGATAACCCTGGGCGGAGTATAGCAAGATACGCCACATAGAACTCACGGACTACGTAAGGGGTATATTTTCCCAACTATTATGTGGTCCACCGTAGTCCATGCTCATCCAACCCAACATCCAATCCGTGCACTCTATCCAAGCCTAAGGCATTCAACCAAGACTATTCATGAAATTGCTGGACCGATTTGCCTTGCCCCTTAGGCTCTAGCCCCTGGTAATATATCTCTTTCATCCTAGGTATGCACCATGTGTGATTGGCTGGGGGTTGGGACTGGACTTCCTCCTACTAAGAGATGCTCTCCGACTCTAACTCTGAACCTAAGTGTGAGGGGGTCATCTGTGGCAAGCTGTTATTTGACCTGTCCCTGTTGCCTATTGTTCCTCCTCTTCAGACTGGGAGGAACTACTAACTTCCATGGGCATTTGCGCTGTAAGTGCCTGAGTCTAAGGTCTGTTGGCCTCTGGATCTACCCTGACTCTGTGGACTTCAGTAGAGCCTTCGGATTGCTCGGTTTTGGAGGATTCATCCCACAACCTCCATTGTAGAGATTGAATTGCCCGTTTGTCTTTTGGTGGCATTTTATCTATAGACTAACCACAAAGCAATATGTAAGTTCAAGATGTTTGATTCACTAAAACACAAAACGAAGAACAAGAAACAAAAACAACTAAAAAGTAAATATGCACTAATGCAGCTGCAGGTTTGCAAGTATGAGTGCAATTACGACACATACGGTGATCTACGAGTCGTAAACTACCCCATATAACTAGTATGCCTTTAAAAGCTGCTTTCTGATCCTAGATATGAGACACAATTACAACTCGTAGGGTGACCTACGAGTCGTAGTCTAGGCTCGTAACCATTTTCATAAATATATTTTAGAACTCATGTAAGCTTACGAGACCCTTACTACGAGTTGTAGTAGGCACTACGAGTCGTATGTGTGTCTAGTATGAGAAACTTGAAGGAACCATATATGACTGCTGCTTGCTATGAAGGACCCTTACGACTCGTAGAGGAACCTACGAGTCGTAGGAGGGCATCGTAGCAGGAAACAGAAGGCATCAGTGGTGCCTAAAATTTTCCCATAACAAGCACAAATCAATCACTAAATCCAACGTCCTTGGCACATAATAACAAAATCAACTCCATGGCACATAATCAAGTACTTCAATAACATCAGGAGTTCATAACAACCTTATTTCCTGGGAATCAGACATAGTTCAACAGAATACCAAGCACACTTAAGGCAATATACATTCAAAACCCATTCTTGACATCTATAAACGTTCCCTAGGGATGCAATTTCCATTCAAACTATTTCAATGAAGTCCCACAAGTTAAAGCATAGGCATTATACCCATATTTCCTAAATTTCAACTTCGACAACCATTCAGACCATGCATGGGCAACAATCACACAACACATCCCATGAATCATAAATTTTCATATTTATCATCACCTATTCAAGAGTTCCAACACAATTAGGCTCACAAATCAACTATTCAAAACCCCAAAGACCCTAGATTATAAGTCTAGTTCAATAATCACTATATGGTATGGTTTAACATGATTAAACAAATCACACACTAATATAGGGGACAAACTCACCATAAAGATTTCAAAATTAAACTACGGAGCCTATCGATTGATTGGAGAAGTAAACCAAAGTGCAAGAAATCGAAAACGTCGAAAACTTTAGAATGGTGCCTTCACCGGAATCTTTGCCGGACATGACATGGGTATTCGGGATTTTGGTTGGAAAAATGATGTGGGTGGTGGGATGAGGTTTTCTGTCACTGTAGGGTTGTATAAAATGAATTTGGAGGTTCAAATTTTATTTTGACCCCCTTTTAAATAAAATCGGGTCTGTGATTAAAAATCTACAGATTGGGGCTATGAGACCCCAACTACGAGTCATAGGTTGTTCTACGTCTCGTAGGTCATGGTCTCGTAGCAAACCCAACACTAATAAAAATTTATGAATCATACATAGGCATTACGAACCCTATTTATGACTTGTAGGGTGCACTACAAGTCATAAGGTCGGTTCATAGTATATGTGTCAACTTTTAATACTCACTGATTCCCTCTACGATGCAAGACTATGAGTCATAGTGTGGACTAGGACTCGTAAGCTTGAACGTATAGGCTATTCCAAGTGCCATCTTTCAGATCTTCAGTACTTCAATTTTTGTACCTGCAAACCAAATCTCAAAGCACAACAATTTCCAAAATAGTACAACTGCACCAATATCTTTCAATCATAAAATCAAACTCACAGCTTCTTCCTAAGAATTTCAATAACCGAAAACACTTAAAAATAAACCAATACTTATCAACAATGCTTAGGTTACCTACCAAGAAGCGCCTTGGTTAATGTCGTGGCTTGACTTTGTCATCTTCCTTCATCATCTATCATCAAGGGTCCACACCTCACTCTTGCACTCATCTGGGTGTTTCATGGATTGGAAAAATGTTGAACATAACTTCTGCATCATTAACCCTGAACCGCAGTTGACCTGAATCCATATCCACTAGGACTCTCCTAGTGGCCAGAAATGGTCTCCCCAAAATGATGGGCACCTCAAAATCAAATTCACAATCAAGGATCACAAAATTCGTTTTGAAGATGAATTTATCCATTTTAACAAAC
Source organism: Solanum ossicruentum (assembly GCA_025774065.1). Classification (NCBI taxonomy): domain Eukaryota; kingdom Viridiplantae; phylum Streptophyta; class Magnoliopsida; order Solanales; family Solanaceae; genus Solanum; species Solanum ossicruentum. The sequence goes on along the minus strand of JAOTQR010142145.1, from coordinate 7,879 downwards.
ACAGCTAAAAGGATTCCCTCTAGCTTTTTAATGGTTTGATCCACCATAAGCAACCTCATTCTTGTCGAGGTAGGACTACCAAGGTCAAGCTCTTTGAATACCGTAAGAGGCATTACATTGATGCTACCTCCTAAGTCACACAATGCTCTTGCAAACTCAACATCAACAATGGTAGAAGAAATGGTGAATACACCGGGTCCTTCTCGCTTTAGAACAAGGCATTTAGTCATAATCACACTACGTTGTTGAAGTTATTATGAGAACTCTTTGCTTTTCTTGGTGACCAAATCCTTCATATATTTGGCATACCCGGGCATTTTCTCCAAAGCTTCTAAAAGGGGAATTTTTATGGAGAGTTGCTTCAACATCGAACGGAAGTGTTTGAACTTTCCCTCCTCTTCCTTTTTATTAAGTCTTTAAGGGAAAGGAGGAGGAGGATTTGGGATAGATTTCACTTGGTCATGCTCTCTCAGCTCTTCTCTTTGCCTCCCGATAATTTTCGGACTTTCTCCTTCACCTGCAACTTCACCATTAGAACCCTTCTTCTCAACTTCATCCACAATAACCGGCATAAGGGTATCTATTGTGCTCTTGCCTTTCCTAGTCATCATCACCATGCAATGCCCTTCATTTTTAGGATTTTGAACTATATTTCTTGGTAGGGTGCCCTTTTGGCATTGGTTCAATTGTGAAGACACTTGACCAAATTGTTGCTCAAGTTGCTTAATTGCCACTGAGTGAGAGTCTATCTTTTGATTAATACTTGAGATATCTGCTTTCATTCCCTTTAAGTCTCATCTTGGTGGTCGGCTCGTTTCAACAATTTTTCAAACATATCTTCCATCCTAGAGTTACTTGATTCGGCATCACGATTGTGTGGTGGCACATATGGACCATTCCTGTAGACCTCTCTTCTCCCCCATTCTGTGTCTGGCACTCTCTGACTCTCATAGTATCCACCCCGGCTATCTGTATACATCCCATCACGGGTGAAGTTCCACCTTGATTCTCAGAACCTTGCCTCCAATAGTCCGAATTGGACCCTTGGGGGTTGTTTCGGAAACCTGCCGCTTGGTTGCTCACGAAACATGCATCCTCATCAAAGAATGGATCATCATAGATGGGAGCCTTCTGAGGTTGGTGAGTGACCGCATGGATGCTTGCTTGATTTTGCTTGAAGACCAAGTCCATACTTGTGTGAAGTCGAGCAAGTTGCTCCATGATCTCTTTGTTTACCTTTGCTTGCTCATTATTGGTATTAACTGCACAAGAAGGTTTCATCACCCCCACTCTCGTTGTCCCCATGCTCGATTTATTTTGACCACTTGATCCATTCTTCCGGCTATCAATGTAAAAGGTTGGTCTAGGAACATGCCTCCCATGATTATGTCGGCGCACGCTTGACTATTCTCATCAAGTGCCCAACAAAACAATTCAACCAAGGGCATCATCCATAATCTTATGATCGGGGAACATCCTTAAGCATTTGGTGAACCTTTCCCATGTTGTGCTAATAGAGTCACCCGGTAATTGCTCAAAGTCGTTTATTTGGTCCTTGAGCTTCAACTTCTTGGACCTTGGGAAATATCTTTCAAGGAACACTCTCTGATGTTCGACCCAACTTGTGATTGTATCCTGAGGAAGCTCAGACAACCATAGAGCTGCGTTGCTAGACAATGATAGTGGAAACACTCTTAAACCCATAACATTAGGAGAAAGGTTTTCTATTCCCATGACACTTTTACAAATAAACACCATATTTGAAGATGATGGTGGGGATCCTCCGAAGGTAGCCCTATGAATAGTCCTCAGTTTTGGAGCATTTGGAGCAAACCACTCGATATCGTGAACTTAGTATCTACCGGTAAAGGAGGCAGTACTATAGCACCAGTAACATCCACAGCCATAGGGTTCAATTGATATTGATTCAACCCATAAGTGTTTTCATTGAAGTCCCTGAGTTTTGGCCTGTTACCCTTTACGGTGGATTCTCCTCTTTATCTATATCCTCATTCGTATGCATATCCTCCTCAACCTCAATATCCTCATTCACTTGAGCCATTATACTTGGTAGTCGATGGATCTCCAAATTTAGTGGAGCTAAGGGATAGCCTTGGCTCCTCGTGTTGGGCATACAACCTAGTATACCCTGCAAATAAAATCAAACAACAAAAACTAAAACAAAAATAAAGTACAAGAGACTCTAAAAATCAACACTAGAACTAACTAATAGTGAAATAAAGTCAAAACCTAGGCATATTCCCCGAAAACAGTGTCATAATTTCTGATGATGCTCACACTCACATAAGAAAGCGGTCATTGTCAACAATTAACCTAACCAAGGTTAGGGTCAAATCCACAGGGAATGCAGGGCTTAACTACAAGACTTCACTACTAATCATTTCTAGTATTTATGACTACAATCTCTAACTTGGTGGGGGAGGTTTGTGATTCAAAAAAAAATAAAATAAACACTAACGATAATGCAAGGAAATACTCAATTTTGGGGATAACTCAGAAATACTCAATTTCGGGGTCAACTCGATTACCCTAGATAACATAACTACAATTGGTGATTTGCATGCAGGATGGTAACTTAGGTTCTTCCATCCCTCTTGTAAAGGTGAAGGTCGAATTTCACAATGGCGCTTGGTCGGCCACCATGTTGTGCCAACTGACCGTTACCAATAGTCCCAGTCAACCCAGTCAACCTCCCCTTGGTCAGGTTTGGTTGATTAGATGAGAATATATCAATCAAAATCTGTCATCTACTTCCCTTTTCCTATTTGTCACTACCTTGATCGGGATCATGATAGTAGACGGGGTTCGATGCAGGGAAATAGATAATACATGTAAAACTTTAGTAATAGAAATGCAAGAAACCTAGGTTATTTCAAGTTAACTACCCATGGTTCCCACAACCCCAAGTTATTAGTGCTTAGTAACTCATGGATAAAGTAAAACACATAAAAATGCGCATGATAGACATAGTTGAGAGTTTTACCAATAACAATGAAGAGAATAGGCACCACAAGTCACAAAACCACAAGCTTGATTGATCAACAATGAGTATAGGTAAAATTTGCAACCCCCAAAAATGGGGTTTGTAATAAAAGAAAAATAAATTACACTAAAAACTAAGAGAAGAGTCAAAATGTAATGGTAGATTGTCTATTGGTCGAACTACCTCACAAAAACCAAACTTAAGCTATATATAGTATTTACAAAATAACCCTAGAATTTACACAGAAAAGACAGTTGGCAGCTGATAAGTCTCGTAGTTAGGACTCATAGGATGACCTACAAGTTGTAGTCGGGGTCTCGTATCAGGTTCTTGGCATCTTGGACTGAACTGGTATGACCCATAGGTATGAGTGGTTGCTTGGGCTACGACTTGTATGTTTGTCTTATGGTCGTGATCTTCAGTTTTTGGTCCAATATTTTGGCTCTATGATTTTTGCTATGAGTCTACCTATACGAGTCATAGTATGGCTTTCAACTCGTAGGATATTCTTGTAGGAGTGACTTTCACTTCGAAGATTTATGATTTTTGGTCTCTGAGTCCTACTAAGACACCACCCTATGACTCGTAGTTTGAGCTACGACTCATAGGTTGGCTCGTAAAGCCTATACTTCAGCAAAATCTGTAACTTTACTTCAAAATCATGCCAACCTAACTTTTCTGCAAGATTAACATAAAAACATATTAAAATAATAAAAAGTCGCTTTAAGAACTCACAAAATCCCTTATTTTAGGCACCAGATGTGTTGTATATTGACAACATATCATAAAGATGGTCGATTTCAAGAACAAGGTGGTCATGTTGATCAAGAGGCTCAAGGAGGTGATGAGGGGGTGGCAAGGCCTAGATGTCAAAATTGTGAGAAAGGCCCTGGTGGCCCATGTGTGAAGAAATCTAATTCTTACTTCGGTTGTGGTGGATTTGCGCACAAAGTTTGTAGTTGACCTCATGCTCAACCCTTAGGTAAAGGTGATGGTCCTCAAGGCCAATTTACGAATGCGGCTCAAGGAGGAAGTGAAGGTCATCAAGGTGGTTCACCAAGACACAATAAATTTTATGCTCTTCAAGGGAGGCAAGGAGGGGATGAGGCGCCCGATGTTGCTACCAGTATGTTAAAGTTTCCTTTGACATTCATGTGTATTCATTGATGGGTCCGGGTGCCACTATCTCTTTCATTAATCCATTTTGTTGCGAGTGAGTTTCATGTATGTCCCGAGTTGTTATGTGAAGTTTTGTGTCTACCCCATTGGTGAGTCTATTGTTGCTAGGAAGGTATAGAAATAGTTTTGTGGTCACATTGCATAGGTCTTATCTTATGGCTTTATTGAATCAGATAGGGTGAATTTCGATATCATACTTGAGGTAGATTAGTTGCATGCATAATATGTCTCCATTTTTTGTAGGACCCATAGGGTTAGATTCCAATTCACTAATGATCCCATTCTTGAGTAGGAAAGTCATGATGTGGTTGTTAAGGGTAGATTCATTTCTTACATTAAATCCCATAAGTTGATTTCTAAGGGGTGTCTCTATCACCTTGTGAGGGTTAGGGATGTTGAGTCCAAAGTCCTTCCTATAGAGTCGGTCCCGGTGGTGAATGAGTTCCTTGATGTCTTTTTTAATGATCTTCCTAGTATTTATCCTAAAAGGGAAATAGATTTTGGCATAGACCTCTTTCCTGATACTCAACCCATTTTTATTGGCCCTTACCGTATGGTTCCGATGGAGTTGAAGGAGTTAAAAGAGTAATTACGGAACTTGTTGGAGAAGAGTTTTATTAGACCTAGCCAATCATCTTGGGGTGCACCGGTGTTGTTTGTGAAGAAGATAGATGGTTCTCTTAGAATGTGTATTGATTGTCATGACCCAAGCCTAGGGCCCAGACGTGACATGGTGAATGGGGAACCCGAAGAGGAAGCCTCTTAACATATCATTGCACATCATTGGTTGCAAAAGCATATGAACAACAACAAGAGCATAAAACAAGGGTAAGGGGCTAAGGGAAGTCTTTCATATCATAAAACATCAAGAGAATCAAATTGAGTCAAAGCTCAAAGCATCATTACATAACTTGTCCAATAATACCTCTACACTTAGAATTGAGTGGGGGCCAAGACACCTTTTCGGGCTCACCGTCATAGTCAAAAGCATACAAATAGACAATGAAAGTCTTTGCATAAAATAAGAACAAGACATGTCATCCCCGGAGTTGAGGAATCACTAAACTTGGTTGAAGAGATAGCACTAGCTACGGGGAAGAGGAGGATGATCGTGAGGAGCTCCGATTCCTACATGGTAATATCATGTAGGCATAGAGTATGCGTTAGTACATGTATATAGGATGCAATACAACAAGAGATAGACAACATAATCAAAATGCATAATCATAATCAAGAACTAGTTTACTAGCAACATGGCATGCATGAACAATGCTTGAAGTAAAACACACTTATATAAGACATATTACATGTATAGCAAGAGACCATCATCATAGACCAAGCAACTTACTAATTGGAATTCAAGGCATGTCACCCGCTTGGAAGGTGGATGAGGTATCTACCCCTCATCTTTGGTAGTACATGATTGCCACCACCTGATAAGGTGGATGAGGTATATACCCCTCCTCTATGGTAGTACAGGATTAGCACAACCCGACAAGGTGGATGAGGTATATACCCCTCATCTATGGTAGTACGGGATTGCCACCACTTGACAAGGTGGTTGAGGTATGTATCCCCATATATGGTATGGTCACTTACTACACTATGGATACTTTTCATGAATTCAACACATATGTACCTTCCTTTAACCATCATAAAGTCATTCAAGTCATAATTCATGCAATGGATCATCAATAGCTCAAGAATCCTAAATCGGATATTTTATCAAACACTTGGTGGGTGTGTAATGTTAGTCTAACATCATGCAATTTAGGGTTGAAATCATGCAAGAAAACTTCAAGTAAATCAACCTACCAACACTTGGTAATACCACATTGCAACACACATTGAAACCCCTCATCAAATCTCAAAGTAGATCATAGATTCATAGCTCAAAACATGCTTAAATAGTCACATTTTTACAAAATCCAATCATAGTTCCTAATCAAATTCATAATAAGAAGCCCCATAAGTAAGTCAACTTAGAAACATGCAACTTATGTAAAAAAGAAGATTGGGTACCATGGGTGAAAGAACCCTATGATTGAAACCCACATACATCAACTTTGGAAAATTCTTTGTTGAAGATTGAGATAAGAACTTGAAGCTTGATTGACTTTCTTGAATCCTGAAATGAGTTTGGAACCCTTGATTTTTTGAATGAAATATTTGTCTAAGTATTTGAGAGAGTATTGGGGAATGAAATATGGTTAAATATAGGTGTTTTTACGTATGGGAAGACTTAGGCCCAAGACCTAAAGGCCTTGGACTGAGACAACATAGATGGGAAAAAATAACACAGAGGCACACCCTGGCCGTGTCACGCCAGACACGCGAAAACCTCTGTAGAAATTACATTTTGGGAATTTCAAATTTTGATATGGTTGCTCTAAAATTGGGGTTAGACCCATTTCCCACTCAATATTTCCCTTTGATTATGAATATGAAGTCGGATTTTAGATATCACACATGAATTTTGAGATATATGGAATTTACGATTTTGGGCACTTTTGAGGCACATTTTCGGGCACTTTTTGGAGTCGTTTCAATATCTCCCCTTGGGAACATTCTTCCCCGAATGTCAAAGAAACATACATAAGAAGAGTAATAATGAAGAAATCAGCCACAACAAGAATGCAATAATATATTAAAAATACCATTTTCATAATCTCAACATAAGTGTAACACCTAACACCTTACAATACTAGCACAATGCAAATGAAACATGACATAGTTTGGTAAAATTGACGCTAAATTTTAAAAGTGCTTTAATCTCGCGTTAATGGGCTATATGGGTGTCTAACGCTTAAGAGGGTCGAGTGTATACGTGTTATGTGTCGAAATGAGGAGATTACGGCCTTAAAATGAAGTAAGAGAATTGAGGTGCTTGTAGGACTTAGTAAGCAAGTAGGTGAGTCACCTACTTGCTTAGCTCAAATTTTTTAGTTAAACGGAGACGAGGCGGGACGTCGAATTTGTCCAAGTTCAATTATGAATAAAGTCCGTGTTAAGGGTGCAACTTGGACCCATGTTTTAGCATCCTAAATGGAATATATGATCAGCCCAAGAAGGATATAAAGAGAGCCCAAGACCATTACAATACTCTTAGCAAGTTAGGCCCAACTAATTAAGAAGAAGAAATAATAAAAATGGGCAGCAAAGGCCCATGCAGTTGGAGCTCCAAAAGGCCCAAGTGAATTGAGGAAGGAGCTGCATCACCTACCTACTAATGTAAGGGTCAAGTAGCCTTAGTAAGTAGGCCAAGGATCAATTTAAAAAAGGCCTAAATCAGCTCCACAGGTCATTGTCATCTTGAATACAAAAAAAAAAAAATCAGCTTTGTCTCCAACTTTTCTATTAACGTGTATTGACTTGCAAAGAAGCAAAAAGGGAACTTCTAGGGTTCTTATGCAAGACCTATACCTTGAAGACAGTGGTAAGTAAGTTTATACATATGTTTACTATGGATTTGTATGAAAAACAAGAGGTATATGCTAGTATGTTGATGCTGGAAAATCTGCACAGATTCTATGCTGAAAGTTGCTGCACCTTTTCCTTTTGTTTTGGTGATTTCTCTATGGTTTTTAAGTTGTATTATGAAGAGAAATTGGTTTTATTTATATGGTATGAGTTATAGATATTATACTAAAGTTGCTGCCCTGATTTTGGTTTCATTTAACAAGCGCGTTTTATCGT
>JAOTQR010142134.1:0-20419 GCA_025774065.1 Solanum ossicruentum | reverse complement strand
TTTTACAATACAGATTTTACAGTAAAGGTAAAGTGATACAAAGAACATAAAGTACATGATTCCACAGTATAACTAAGGGTGGGTCGCTAATCTTCCACAGATGCATAGTTTCATTTGAGTTGTTACTTATTATATAGTATATCCTGCCTTACATACTCAGTACATTATCCTGTATTGACGTCCCTTACGAGGGATCTGCATTTCATGCTGCAGGTACAGGTGCTAGTAGATCTCCCCAATAGGAGTATAGGATATTCAGCTGTTGTCACTAAGCTCCAGGTTGCTTCGGGGCTTGTATATGTTTAGAGTTTATATGTTTTTATTGCACAGTTTATTCAGGCGGGGCCTTTCCCGACCCTTATCAGATGTTTTCTTTATTTAGAGGCTTTTTAGACTATGTACAGCAAAGTGAAGTCATGTCTCGTACTATAGACACTGGGGCTCCAAGGGCCTAGTCATATACATTTCTTTTTGGCTTGTTATCACTTTTTATCTTATTAAAGACATGTCAAACATAGAAACCCCTCATAGTATGTACAGAAAAAGCATAGATATGGGTTGGTTCTCCCGAGCCTTATCGGCAACGGGTGCCAGTTCGCCCTAACAGGACTTTGGGGCGTGACACTACCCAAACGATGGACCCACTAGTCTCCTCCTTGCCACCAATATCCACACACACTAGACTATTTAGAGCACCAATCACAACCCTAGCCCTACCGGAGAAACTAATGCACACTCATACCATAATCCTTAAAGAATTCTAACCACTTTCTTGCTATCCACAATGCACACCTATCATATCTAGCAAACAACCTCTCACCCTCCAAGACTTCTAATACTACCCCCAAATAATTCACAAGCTCTAAATAAATCAATGCCTCATCAGTAGAGACTACTACAAACATATCAAGGTAGGGTTTTAAGACCATATTTATGAAACCCATACACACAACCGATGCATAAGCCAACCAAACAACTCCACCCAAATTCAAAGTGCTCACACCTAAAAGATACTTAGGGATATCACCTACCTTCATCCTTACTTGGGGACAAAACCAGAACCAAAGATCAATCTTAGAAGCGTGACTAACCCATTGTAGTTTACCAAATAGATCGACCATCCTCAACCATCTTATTACAACCTTATGAGTTTTACACTCATTGGACACATGCTATGCAAGTAGCCCAAACTATCCCAAGACGTCCAACACATTAAGTTAAGTTTATCCAAGATCACAAGACAAGACTTCTACATAATAAGAACATAGAGCATCCCTTATAGATATCTTCTAGCCACCATAGACTCATGCAACCATCTGGGACACACACATGAATCCTATTAGCACAAAGGAATCACACAAGAGATAGCAACTCCTGAACCTAGCAAATCACCCTACTCAAAACGTCGGTCACAACATTGGCCTTAGGGTCAAATAAGTTATAAGAGTAGTAATAGAAGATAACCTATTCACAACCTCTGGTATTAGCCCGCTAAGGCCAAGAAGCTCCTAATATCCAATGGGTTCAAAGGTCTAGGTCCATCTCTAATCACCTTCGACTTACTATGGTCCACTTTAATACCATCACCTGACTCGACACGACCTATGAAGGAACTCCCACTTCTTCTATTTAGCATCCAACTTTATTCCTTAAACTTTTTAGTACTACCCTCAAATCACTCACATACACTACCTCATCAGGGAAATAAGCCATCATATCATCACCAAAACCACCATGAGCCTATTAGATTAGGGACTAAAGATCTTAATCATGAGACTTATAGGCATAATCAGTGTACTAGTCAAACAAAAAGACACTACCCCAATTTCAAAATATCAGAAAGATAAATTCAAGGCCTCATCTACACCACCAACAATTCAATAAACAAAAGAACTTAGGTTCAACACCTCCAATTCTCACAAGATGATAAATGCAACCCCTTAGAGATCAATTGTACCTTAAGACATCAAATAGACGTACCCCCTTACTATCACTTGACCACCATATCAAGACTCTCCACCCAAGGACGGGTTCATTAGGGAGTCAGATTCTAACTCTACGAGTCCTACCACCAAAGGAGACACAATATGCGTGCAACTATCCCATTCCAAGTACCACATCAAAATCCACCTCATCAAATCCAACAAGCCACAAGGCAAGGCCTAATGCAATACAAACATGGAACAATACCAATGGAATTTCTAGCAACAATATACCCAACCAAAAGATAAACACCAAAGGTTCACAGCACAACTCGGGACACACAAGAAGCCCACTAGCGACGAAAAGAAATAATGAGAGAAATAGTGAAACTCGGATCCATCAACATCAAAACCTTCAACTTACCATCCTTTGCCTTCCTCTTCGAAGTGGCATGACCAACTAGAAGATCAAAGAACATTCGTTTGAGGGGAAATCCCTATCTCACTTCTAAAGCACGACATAGACCATGAAGAAGGGAAATATTTCCTAAAATGTCTCATAGCCTCCTACTCATAGTTGTGGTGTATAACACAACTATGAATAAGACTCTAATCGAAACGGTGTGTTTGACTCTGAGGATCTATCAACCTAGTGCTCTGATACCATTTTTTTCATGAACCAAGCCTAGGGCCTAGATGTGACTGGATAATGGGGAACTCAAAGGAACCCCAAACAAGCCTCTTGGTATATTAATATATATCCTTGGTCGCAGAAGCAATGAAAAAAACACAAGAAATATAAACAAGGGGAGTTAGGAATAAGGGAGACAGATTAATACTTAAGTAACACGTAAAAGTTTGGAAAACAAGGGCAAGGGACTAAGGCGAAAGATTGCATAACATCATAATCAAGAGACAAGGAGTCAAGGCTCATATCATAGGTACATAGCATGTCTAACAACACCTTTACTACATAGATTAGAGCGGGGATCAAGGCAAAGCAACCGGACTCACTCTCATAGTCAAAATAGAAAGTGAAAAAGAATGTTTCAATACATAATAAGAGAAACATATACTAAGGTCCCCAAAGTGGATGAATTACCAACTAGCTGGACTAGTACCGAACTAGCCACGTAAAGGAGGAGAATGATCAACTTGGGCTTTGATCCATATATGGTGATATCATGTAGGAAAAAGTATGCGTTCGTATATTTGAATGTACTAGGTAACATAATCAAAATGCATAACAATAGGCAATAGGTATAATATAATAATATGGCATATATGATCAATGCATAAGTAAAACATACTTAAGTAACCCATGCTCATTCAGGATATCATATGTGTAGAAGAGACCAAGCTAGATTTTCAAAGTACAAACCCCTTGGTAGGTTGGTGATGATACGACCCCATCACTTAGGTGGTGAGGTACAAACCTCTCACTAGATTAGTGATGATGCAGCCCCATCAATTAGGTGGTGAGTTACAACCCCTCACTAGGTTGGTGATGATGTCGCCCCATCACCTAGATGGAGAACTACAAACCCTTCACTAGGTTCATGAGTACAAACCCCCATCTAGGTTAGCCATGATGCCCATCACTAGGTGGAGAAGTAAAAATCCTTCACTAGGTTGATGAGTACAAACCCCGATCTAGGTTAGTGATGATGACTCCCTATCATTAGGTGGAGGGGTACAAACCCTTCACTAGGTTGATGAGTACAAACTCCTATCTAAGTTATCATGGTTCTTAGTCCCCTGGATTAGGAATGGTTTAATGCAGTACTTTATAAAGAATTTATCATATGCATAAGCTCATTTCATCATCATATAGTCAATCATATCATATTTCATGCTTTGGACCTTCAAATCCTCAAGAATTCATAGTCGGACATTTTATCAAACAAAGAGGGTGTGTAATGCTAGTATAAAATTATGAAATAAAGAGATGAAATCATGTAAGAAAATCCTTTGTAAAACCATCAATCAACACCTTGAGACACCCTTAAGAAACATATATTGGAACCCCTCCTCAAACCTTACAATAGATCAAAGACTTATAACTCAAAACATAAAAATACAGTCACAATTTTACGTAACTTTAACATAATGTGCAGTGAATTTCATAATAAGCAAGACCTATTTGTAAATCAACTTTAAACATGCAATTTGAGTAAAAATGAGATTAGGCACCATGGGTGGAAGGACCCAATGACTAAAACTCACATACCTTAGCTTTGGAGAAGCTCTTGAAGAAGACTTTAATGGAGACTTAAAGCTTGAATGAAATCCTTGATGAAATCCTTGATGAAATCCTTGATGAGTTTTGAGATTTGAATCTTGAGAGAAATATCAGTCTAAGTGTTTGTGTGAGTATTGGGGAATGTTTAGGATGATATGAGGGTGAAATAAGCTAAGTATAGGTATTTACAAGTATGGGAACCCTTAGGCTCAAGGCTTGAAAGTATTGTACCGAAATGAAAAAAAATAACAGGACCAAAATAACACTGCTCTGCGTCGTGGAAGCGACGCAGATTACTCACTGAATTAACTTTTCTACATAAACAAGTTCTACGAAAACAAAAATAAATTCTCCATCAAAACTCGGAATGAGGTGGAACCAAGTGCATTGGAAAACTTATTCAAAGATCTTTAATATGGTAGGTTGTGGGTGACCCAGTTCTTTTTATGCTAAAAGATATGCCCCTTTAATGTTGACCCTCCTAACTCTCATTTTTGCGATTTTTGGATTTTGATACGGTTGCTATAAAATTTAGATTAGACCTATTTCCCACTCAATTTGACCCTCTAAACATGAATATGAAGTCAGATTTTAAAAATAATAAATTAATTTTTAGATATATGGAAATTACAATTCCAGGCACTTCCGAGGCACATTTTTGGGCACTTTTCAAGGTCGTTTCATCAGAAATTTCCATAATCGTAATTTTCATATATCTCCAAATTCATGCATGATATTGAAAATTCAATTTATATTCTCGATCTGGTGACAAAATTGAGTGGAGAATAGGTGAAACCTGAATTTTAGAGGACCCATATTAAAAAATAATTTTTACTAATTTTTTAGAAAATAGTGGCTATACGCGTTTGGTCCACAACACGGACCCATCGTAGACCAATGTTGGTTTTTCGTTGTTTTCTATTTTGTATCAAGGGCATTGGGCTCATGGCCCCATGCCCATTTACATGTGAAATCTCCCATACTTAGTGATTTTTCAACTCTATATCACCCAAAAACCCTCTCTAAAACCTTTTGACCACTTCATCAAAGTTCCCATCCAAATCCAAGGATTTCAAGCTCAGATTGGATCTCAAGAACTCAATCCAAGCTTCAAGCCTCCTGCAAAGTTCACATCAAGGAATCCCTAAATTTAGGTATGTGGGTTTCATCTATTGGGTCCTTTCAGCCATGGAGCCCAATCTTCCTTTTTCATTAAAAATGCATGTTTTCAAGTTGTATAACCTATGAGTATCTCTTATTATGAATTATGAGTATAAATCATTTTGGGATTTTATGAAATATTGATTGATTATGCATTACTGTCTATTTTAAGCTTATACCATGATTTGATTATATCCATTTGATTATACAAACTATGATTATTTTCAAGTGTTCCATGAGATTTGTCTTAGCAATGATTGAGGCTTAAGATGGGGGCTTGACTAAAGGGGTCCTTACATAAAGTCTTTTGTCTCCAGATTATGTGCCACCATAGGATTATGATTATTACCCTTTCTATATTAATCGACCCATCTAGTCTTGTTATCATGTTTGGTTTGCCTTGGCAAGTAGACCACACCTAGCCGATGAAACGCCCCAAAAATGTGCTTCAAAAATACCCATAATCGTAATTTTCATTTATCTTAAAATCTTTGCGTGATATTGAAAATTCGACTTCATATTCTTGATCAAGGGGCAAAATTGAGTAGAAAATAGGTATAACCCAATTTTAGTGGACCCGTAGTGAAAAATATTTTTCGCAAAAATTCAAATTTCAGTAGCCCTCCGAGCCCAGGCCGAGATGCGCTAAGGGCTCAGATCAGTGTTGGAGTGCCCTTCGCGATGGGTCTGCATCGCGCTAGTGATACGGATTAGTACAATTTTTTCCTTCAAATTTCATTTCGGCCCAAGGGCCCTAAGTTCATAGCCTTATGCCCACGTATACGTGAAAACACCTATACTTAGCCATTTTCAACTCTACATCACTCAAGACCCTCTCAAAACCCTCTCTAACACTTAACCAAATATTTTATCCAAATTCAAGTGTCTCAAGGATAATTCCGGATCTTAGGAACTTCATTCAAGCTTCAAGTCTCCTTCAAGTCTACATCAATAAAACCAAGTTTAAGGTATGTAGGTTTCATCAATTGAGTCCTTTCACCCATGGAGCCCAATCTCCCTTTTTTAATGAAAATTTGCATGTTTCCAAGTTGTATCTTCTATGTGTGTGTCTCTTATTATGAATTTTTATTATAAATTATGTTGGGGTTTTATTAAATGTTGATTGAATATGCATGTTTATCTATTTCAAGCTTATACTATGAATTGATTTTTGTCTATTGAGACTACGCATGTTTTGAGCTATGAAACTACGATCTATTATGAGATTTGAGGATAGATTTCAAGGTATCTTATATGAGGGTTTTATTATGTGTTGGTAGGTTGATTTGCATTAAGTTTTCTCATATTATTTCACTCTTGAATTGCATAATTTTAAACGAGTATTGTACACCCACCAAGTGCTTGATAAAATGTCTTGAAAAGGATTGTCAAGATATTGATGGTGTATTATATGGTTTATAAGTCAAGTGACTTTATGAATATTAAGGGATTATATATATGCATTGAATTTGTAAAAATTATCTATGTTGCAAGTTGACCACACCTTGTCGGGAGGTGACATGCCCGTACTACCATGTTGAGGGGTAGATACCTTGACCACCTTGTCGATGGGTGAGATGTCCTGTACTACCATGTTGAGGGGTAGATGCCTTGACTACCTTGTCGGGGGGTGATATTTCTTTACTACCATGTTGAGGGGTAGATACCTCGACCACCTCACCGAGGAGGTGACATGCCATAGATTCCAAGTAGTAGTTGCTTGGTCTATAATTATGGTCTCTTCCTACACATGCAATCTATATTTGCAAGTTATATGATTTACAAGCATGTTTTACATCAAGTGTTGATCATGCATTCTATTTTAATATTATACTTATCTTATCTATTGCTTATGACTATGCATTTTGACTATATTGCCTTATGTCTTATTGCATTGCATCTTACATACTTAGTACATTCAAATATACTAATGCATACTCTATGCCTACATGATGTTACCATGTAGGAATCAGAGCATCTCTCGATCATCTTCCACGTGGCTAGTTTTGGCATTTCAGAAGATAAGCTTTGGTGAGTCCTCAAGTCTGCGGACACTAGCTATGCTACTCTTACTATTTGATGTCTCTTTGTGTTGAACATTTAATACTATGAGGATTAGCCTAGAAAGTGTCTTAGACCCCATTCCAATCTATGTTAGAGATGTTGCTGGAACAATTGATATACTTATGCTTTGAGTTTGACTCTTTTATGCTTTAGAAAAATCAAGACTTCCTTTAGTCCTGCTTATCTTGCTTATGTCTCTCTTTATTATTTATTTTTCTTCCATGACTAAGGATGTGCAAATGATATGCTAAGAGGCTTGTTTGGGGTCCCTTCGGGTTCCCATTCTCCATGTCACATCTAGGCCCTAGGCTTGGGTAGTGATAGAAGGGGGGGTGTCATACCCGTTCCACCTTGCCGAGGGGATGTTATGCCCATTCCACCTTGCTGAGCAAGAGTCATGCCTTGAATTCTAAGTTGTAACTACTTGGTCTATGTCAGTTGAGATTGCTTCCCACACATGTGCATACTATATATAAGATGCAAGTTGAATTATTTACAAGCATGTTTTATTTCAAGCATTGGTCATACATGTCATATTGAGATTATACTTGTTTTTGCTTATGATTATGCATTTTGACTATATTGGCTTATGTCTTGTTGCATTGCATCTTACATTCTTAGTACATTCAAATGTACTAATGCACACTTCATCCTCCTCTTGTCTAGTTGATACTTTGGAGATAAGCTTTGGTGAGTCCTCAAGTCTGAGGACACTATTTATTAAGCATGGCTTCAAACCTTAAATATTTATTTCATGTTGAGTTGAGTCATGAGCTAATGAGCTTGAGTTCTAAGATTAGTTGAGCTTTACTTGTCTACTTTATCCATTTATACAAACCAATATATTCCATGTACTAATGCCCATTTGGGACTGCAACATTAATGATGCTAATAGAGGTGATAGAGGACTTCAGTAAGCACACCGTTGAGGTTCAGTTTCCTTGCCTTCAGAGTTGGTGAGCCCTCCTTGCCTTCGGAGGATCTCTTGTTACTTTCACTAAGTATTCTTATTTCTTAGGTAGCCATGGCCTGTCATGATACTATCTATATTGTTAGATAGAGGCCTCATAGACATCTGAGTAGAGTATGGTTGATTGTTATTGATTTTCAAACTTGATTATTTGAACTTATATTTCATAAGAGTTTTATTGTTCCATTTGAATTTTTTTCATTTTAATATTCTTTTTTGTTGTTGAGTAAGATGTGACAGTGTGGTCAGGTGGTTCTCTTGAAGAAACAACAATGGTTCTTCAAGTGTCGGCCACGCCAAGTACCCTCCCGAGGTGTGACAAAGGAAAGTGTATTTCTAACCTATGTTAAGTGTTTGTTGAATCTTATATTTCCTAATTGATTGTTTAAAATGAAATGTGAGGGACTAAAAGGATGAAACTGTGTGAAATGCATAATGAAATGATATGAGACATTGATAGTAAAGTATTACTTAATGTATTGAGTTGTTAATTCATACTTGTATCACGGAATACATGTTGTGAGCTAGTTATTGAGAGTAATGATGATGTCTTGTTAAGATGTATTAAATGTCACCAAGTTGAGATATATATACTGTGGAATCATATGATTTCATGTCTTATACACATATTCATCAGTTATGTGCTTATTTAAGTTACTCTATAAATGAGATGAAAAAGGAAACACTGATATTTGGAGCTGAGGTTTCTACGGTCACGCTGAGGTAGTATTTCGATTGGATTATTTTATTGAGGTTATTTCTGGTGGATACATGGTCTAAGTGAGACCCCTATGGGTTCCATTCCAAGTTGATCAATGGATGTATATCGTAGGAAAGATGTGTATCATGTTTACTTGACATTGCATTTGCATCATTTTTGCACCTCACTCATTGTGATAGTGTACCTGGATTAATCAAGTTCTAGTTGATGTTTATATGCTATGGATAAATGCTCCTTTTTTATCTTGTTTCGTTGAGATTATGATTTCATGTAAACTATATAATTGTGAAGAACATGCCTAGTATTGTATAGTCTATGTATATTGTGTATGCTTGATTTTTCTAAGTGTAGGTTTGTAGTTTTGGAGGTATGTAGTTGGGATGGAAGGAGTACTTGTGTTCTTCATTGGTATACTAGGTTTAGAGTTCATTTGATGGGTATCATGTCGTTAGGTACTCAGCGTTGCTTCTGCACTTGTGCAGGTGATGAGTCTAGTACCTCTTAATTTTATTTTCCTTGTTAGACCAAGCTTCGAGATAGTTTGAAAGGTAGAAATCAATTTTCTTCGGTGTACCTTCAAACTTCGATTATCTATGTTTTTTTTCTATTTAAGAAGCAAAGAATCGAGCTCAACCATGTGAATATCCCTCAGTAAAACAAGGAAAAAATGAGTGAAGCATGGTCGTAAAGGAAAGCCACCATGTCGGAAATGTGGTAAACTTCACTTGGGAAATTGTAGAAAGGGTATTAAGGAAAGCTACAAGTATGGCCAAGAGGGTCACTTCTAGAGGGATTGTCCAAAGTGGTCCAACAAAGCTCAACCCTCTACACCAACACCACCAATTAGAGAAAATCAAAGAGGTGCTACTTTTGGCACGAGTGAGGCCATAGACCAGTTGTGTGTCATGGTAGTCAGCTAGATAAGAAAAACACTCTAGGATGTGGTAATGGGTATGATTCAAGTTCTTACTCTTGATTGTCATATGTTGGTAGATCTTGGTGCTACCCCTTTGATTGTGTCTCTTTACATGGCTTGTAAATTTGATAGGACTCCCGAGTGTATTCCAGAACCTTTCAGTATATCCACTCCTACTAATGACATTATTTTAGTTGAGAGGGTGTAAGGGAGTGTGTTGTGCTAATTTATCATAGAGATGCCATGAATGACTTAGTTAAGCTAACCAATAAGGCACCCCAATCTTTCTTATTTGAATCTTGCCTTCAATATCATATATGAGAGGGAAACTTATCTCTCTAAAAAGTTTAAAGTTAGCACCTAAGAGTATGATTTGAGGTCTTGTAAATGATAAGTAGAATTGTCATCACAGAGTTAGAAAGATGAAGAAACCAGATAGCAAGATTTTTATTAATTGAGGCCTATAACTAGAGTTGTGTGTCCATTAGGTTAGTAATGTGGTAATAAGTCAATTCCCATAATTTTCGATGAAAGAATAGTAAGTGCCAGTTGATTTTTTTCTAGGGAAGGTATAGAGAAAGAGTTATTTTTAGGATAAGATAGAGTGGCTCAAACTAGTAAAGGGTTTATGTTAATGTGTTAAGACCCTGAATGTTGATTGCTTAGGAGGAATAAAAAATAAGCATTTTTATAATGGTTGGATCATACAGGCTAGTCTGCGAATCGTAGGTGATACTACGAGTCGTAGGTAAGCTTCATGAAAAGTTTAGGGACTTTTGGAAGTTGACTGACAAGGTACTAGGAGAGATCGTATAAGAAACCACGGCTCATCAAAAGGTTTGTAGAAAGGAACCTTGAGGGACATAGAATTTTTCTAAGTCTAGAACATTTCTACGAGAGGACTTATAGTCCATATGAGAAACCATGAGTCATCCTGGATGTTTGTAGAATAGAAGCAGTAATTCTAGTAGCTCAACTTTTGTGATGTATGTTTCTATGATCCAAGTCATAGCCCATATACTGGTCACATGGACTGCTTTGTTAGTTTTGATGAGGGATACGAAATATTTTCAAGGTGATAGATCTAAACTACGCTTATGATTCTGGAGTGAGAGCCTTATGAGATTCAAAGAGTTATGTCAGATAAAGAGGTATAGTGAATGGATGAGTGATATTTGAGTTGTCAATGTAGAGTAAACTGGTGTAAGCATTCTTTTAACCCTTAGTAATTAGGTTAATGGGGATTTATGTACAAGTGACGATGAGTTTTCCCTTGTAATCTGAGACTTCTTTAGTCAAATATATTAGAGCTTAGAAATTGAATGTTAGTAGATTAAACAAAGAGGTTAGACTATAGGAGTTATAGGAAGTGATTATGTATGCCAAGCAGCAGTAAGTATATAAAAATGCCAACAGAGCTAGAAGGAAGCTAAGTGTAGTCAGCAAAAAGTTCAAATAGTGATTTTATATCCTTGAGTAGAGTATAATGCGGGAGTTTAAGGTGGTCTTGTGGATAGTATAACAGGGGAGCTATACTTATAGCTTAGTAAAGAGAATTGGTTCACAAATTTAGGGAGTTGACCTCCAAGCTAATGGGAAGATGAGAATTAATAAACTAAAGTGAGTCTTGAGCTTTCGATAGTAATGAGTTGTTCAAGATGAGGCATTGATACTTTCCTATATCTTATATTACCTATAGCTCGGGTAAGGTGATACTCTATTTTGTTCCATGCATAAGCATCATGCTTACGACCTTGACCCATGCTCCTGATACCAATTCACATTCATGATGAGATCCGAGGATAAGGAGTGACCATTGTACTTTTATCTTATGAATCTCAAAGTTCCCAACCCTATGTCACACAAGATACAACTTGAGATTCACAATATGTTTGATTCCATAAATGTATGATAGGTCCAAAAAGGCTAACGAGATTGTATCACATTATAAAAGCTCCTATATTAAATTTTTTGAATGTATCGTGCTTAAGATATCTCGCTCTAAGCCTTTCTAATGATCCTTCTTTTTGTTCTTGATAGCAATATTAATGATAGTAGATGAGTTATTGCTGATAAGGGAGGGTGGATGTTCTTTAATATGATAACTATGGTTTCTTCCTTTCATTTAGATTATGGATGTGGAGGACGAGCAAGATGAGATCTTATGTGGTGCAACAGATAAGTAAAGGTAGGTTGGACTGTCTCTAGGTAAAAGTATGTTGGTGTGTCTTTGAGTGAGAGCTTATTCAATTATGGAAGTATAAGTGCAAAGTAGGGTTGATAATTCTTAGATATAGTTGAAATGGTTAGGGTGATAGGCTAGAATGTGTAGATGTCATTATATGAGTGATTGGGGAAGGCTATTAACAACTTTTGAATAAGTGTCCTAGGTAGATATGTTAGAGTGGTGAGAAGGATTAGTTCTCTTTCAATGAAATTCATAGAGGAGGTATAAAGCTTGATTTTTGAGGATTAGCTTTGTGTGAATATGATCATCTTAGGAATAACACTTTGGGGCTTAGAATTCGGCTTGAACAAAATAAGAGGATGTGGTTAGACGGAGATTTGAATGGGAGCTACAAGCTTCAAGTGATAGCGTATAGTGCATTAAAATGAGCATAATTGAGATGAAGTGCTAAGTTGAAGGGTTATCTATAGAGTCTTATATGTCGCGATGGCCCTCTTCTCAAATTGGATTTGATGACTTCCTTCTTGAGTTCTAATAATTGATTGCTAAGGTGTTTGAATAATTCAAACTAATTGAGCTCTGATGTTTTGGTCGTGCCTTCTAATGATAAAATTTATGGTAATGATTCCTTTCTATTCTCTAAGTTACTTTTCCATTGTGTAGTATAGTTTATATCTCCAAGTTGATGTTCTTCTTGAGTATATGAGTATTTGAGTATGCATGTCTTTAATTGTATTCATGCCTAATGATGATGTTAGAAGTAATCTTTCAATTTTGAATCCTGAGTTAAGATTGATTCTTAGACTATGAGTATTCGAGTACCCGAGTACTTGAGTTCATTCTTGATGGGTCTCCTAGTTGCTCACCATTTGAGGATGAATGATCCCAAGTGGGAGATATTGTAATACCCCACAATTATATTCACATGACCCAAATTTTTCTATCGTAAGTGTATAAGCTTAATCCTAGTGATGCCTTACATGTACCAATATTTAAATGCTCATTCCTATATGTTTGAAGAGTATTAGAAGTGGATTAGGTTCATAAGAGACCCCTAGTACTTAGTCGAGTTCAAAACTCCCCTATAAATTGAGTTTCTAGTGTTGGATTATGCAAGGGTCAATTTTAAATGACCATAACTCTTAGAACACAAACAATTAGGTGACCCATGACCTATCAAATGAAAGGTCTTTGAATTAGCTTTTTGATGCAATTGATTTCACCTCATTTTGAGTTCAAAGATCAAAAGTTATGGTCATTTTACTAGAGACTGCAGGTACAGAGTGGTTTTACGAAACCTTTTTACGGGTCGTAGAATGAAGTACGACCCGTACTGCTAACTCATGGAAAATGTCCTGAAACTTCAATTTTTGGTCCCAGACTTTACAAACCTATCTTTGGGTCGTAGAACCTTTTACGGATCATAAAATGGGCTCTTAAAGGTGAACCAGAGACCCCACAATTGGGCCATAACTTTATGGAAGTATCCCTAGGGACCGTGGAACTTTCTACGGCCCGTAAATAGGCCGGTAGATGACTTTTGACAGCTTTATAAGAAAGATTATTTTGGTCGTTTTCCACCCTTTCTAAGCCTAAGATTAACGTTTTTACACCTATATAAGCCGCTAAACATAATTATTTAGTCGATTTATGTTCAAAACATATTCCAAGGCTTTGAACAAGGTTCCAAGAGGAGAAAAGCTAGGGCTTCAAGTGAATTCAACCATTCTTCGGAATTCTTCAAAAATTTAAGTCTCTCGGGTATCTAAGGCTACCAATAGTGTTGGATTAAGTTCATCCACGCGCCTGACATATTGTTTCCTTGTAATTGAGTTTGAGTAGAGTTTTACCCTAATTCTTGAATTGAAGTCTTGAGTTGTCTATTATTCTATTGAGTTCTTTACATAATAAAATGTTGATGATATTCATGAGTTGGGTAGCTGATTGGAATGCATGTTCATGTCTTCATTCACATGAACCCTAATTGAGGATTGTACTTGATTATGCATCATTTCAAATTGGGACACGATGGTCACTTTGTATGTTGAACAAAAATGAGTTTTAAGCATATTTTACTAAGTCTATATGAGCATGAGTTTTAACCATAAATAATGATTTGAGAAAGAGTCTTGATGATATGCATATATTTCTTTTTAGCATACTATAAAAAGAATGCATCTGATATTTTGAGAAAGTATTTTGATGATGATGTGAAAGATTTCAAAATATATTTATTCATAAAAGATGTTGATTCTGATGTTTGAGATGAAGTTGATTTTCAAATTTAAGTCCAATGAGACTTCATAAGACGTTTTGAGTAAACTATTCACTTGATGAGTATAAGTAAATGTTTTTGGGAGTAGTATTGAGCACCGAGTTGGGTAAAAGAAGAATACCCCAGAACTACATTGCCCACATGGGATAGTTGTGCAGGTAAATCTAGTGAATCTTTTCCCAAAACGATGTACAAGGTTTGAGGATACGAAAGCAGAGGTGAGCGTCCTTACCTTGGCAAGTATTGGATGGGCGAGCAATGACGCCACGATCGTTGTGCATCACCAACCATGGTGGTGGGATGTTGTCGGTCAGGGAAACTCCCTAACTTTGCATAACTGAGTTGCATGCTAGAGGTTCTATTGAGGAGTATTGTTTCACTACATAAACTTAATGATCTGGCGTGAATTGCATATTTTGGAGTTAATTTTTAAATCATGATGTCATGACCCAAGCCTAGGGCCTAGATGTGATCGACGAATAGGGAACCTGAAGGAACCCCAAATAAGCCTCATAGCATATCATTACACATCCTTAGTCATGGAAGCAATTAAAATAACAATAAGAGATAAGCATAAACAAGGGAAATTGGGACTAAGCTTAAACTTCCATATAATAAACATCAAGAAACAAGAGAGTCAAGCTCATTGCATAGATATATATCATGTCCAGAAATACCTCTACTACAGATAAGAGCGGGGCTAAGACAAGTAACCGGGCTCACCCTCAAAGTCAATAAATACATAAAAGAAAGATTGTATTAGAGCATAGCATAAGATCATAAGCAATGTCCCCGGAATAGAGGACTCACCAACAAGCTTGAGTGAAACCGTGCTAGCCACATTAGTGGGGATGCTCAAGCGAGGCTCCAGTTCCTATATGGCAACATCATGTAGGCATAGAGTATGCATCAGTATGTTTGAATATACTAAGTATGTGGGATGCAATATAACAAGAGATAGACATCATAATCAAAATGAATAATTATAAGCAATAGATAGTATAATAACAATATGGCATGTATGATCAATGCTTAAGTAAATCATGTTTTGTAAATCATTAGTCTTACATAGAACATGATATATAAGTGTGGGAAGAAACCTCAACCGACATAACGTAAGATCAAGCGAGCTGCAACTTGGAATCCCGATGTTAACCCTATGCCGGAAGAGAGGGGGAAGTTACTTGCCAAGGTGAACCTCCTAATTAGTAAGTGGATCCACTAACCTTTATGTGAACCGGGTACTTACCTCTAGTTTCTAGACTTGGGTACTCGCCTCAATCCCGGACTAGGGTACTGGCCTCAAGCCCTCATATTTAGGGTACTCGCCTCTTAGAGATTTGGGAATTCGCCTCTAATCCCTTCACCTACGATGGCACGTAGTTCTAGGACTTAGGGACTCATCTCTAGTCCACTCGATGTTAAGTCTAATCCAACAAAATATATAAGATTATCGTACTTTAATAACTCAGAATAAACATAGAGACATGGCACGAGTAGCTCTTAACATCATTGACCTCAAATGGTGAGCCTAACTTCAATCATAAGAATGGGTCATCATCAATATTACCCTTACATTAACTTAACATCAAAGGCTCATGAGAGGTATATCTTGAAAAAAAGGGGCATAATCTTGTCTGATAACATTATCAACATTTTCATGACTTAAACGCATCTTTAGAGAGCTCATAATCATCATAGAGTCACTTGAATCATAACTTAACCAA
The DNA here is from genome assembly GCA_025774065.1 of Solanum ossicruentum. Taxonomy (NCBI): domain Eukaryota; kingdom Viridiplantae; phylum Streptophyta; class Magnoliopsida; order Solanales; family Solanaceae; genus Solanum; species Solanum ossicruentum. The sequence goes on along the minus strand of JAOTQR010142134.1, from coordinate 4,233 downwards.
CAGATCATTAAAACATAAAGAATCCATAAAAAGGCATTTTACCAAACACTTAGCGAGTGTGTAATGCTAGTGTAAAACCATGCAAGAGTGAAATCATGCTAGAAAATTCAATATAAGACCTTCAATAGATACTTGGTAACACCCTCAAGCAATATACATCAAAACCCTTCATCAAATCTTACAATAAATCTTAGATTCATAGCTCAAAACATAGTAAAATAGTCACAATTTCATAAATCTCAATATAGTGTGCAGTAAATTTCATAATAAATAAGGACCATGAGTACATCAATTTTAAATCATGCAATTTTGAGTTAAAGGAAGCTTGGACATCATGGGTGAAAGGAACCCATGAAAGGAAACCATATACCTTAGCTTTGTAGATGAACTTGATGAAATTAGAGATGGAGACTTGAAGTTTGATTGAGAGCCTTAGAATTCGGATGAGTTTGAGACTTGAATTTAGGAGGTGAAAGATTTTCTAAGTGTTTGTGAGTGTATTTAGGAATGTCTTGAATGATATGAGGGTGAAATAAGGCTAAGTATAGGCATTTTCACTTATGGAGACACTTACGACCAAGACCCAAAAGCCTTGGACTGAGATGAAAATCACTGGCAACAAAATACACAGGTATGCATTTGGTCCACGACGCGGACCTGTCGCGGAGACAAAATTACCAGATGTCCGCAGATTTTGGATAAGAAAAATTACAAAAATTGAAATTGCTAATCGTTTGCTCTTAAATCGGGGTTAGATCCATTGCCTACTCAATTTGACCCCCTGAACAAGAATATGAAGTCGATTTTTGATATCACGCATGAATTTTGAGATATATGGAAAATACGATTTTGGGCACTTCCAAGGCATATTTTCGGACACTTTTTGGGGTCGTCACACATGAATTTATTCTTAAATATGCATGATTTGCTAAGTTGAGTTTAAGTTGATTTTGGATCGAGTTACTTGAGTTGAATATATTTGATAATGTCCTTTTTTCCTTTCCAGCCATTTCACATACCAGTATATTTCATGTATTGATGTCCATTTTGATCTGCATCATTTCATAATGCAGATACCGGTGATAGAGGACATCAGCCCGCACATCATTGAGGTCTAGATTAGTGCATCCCTAGAGTTGGTGAGCCCTCCTATCTTTCCGAAGGATCCCTTTTTATCTTCTTACTTTTATTGAGTAGTTTATTTCCTTGATTTTGGAGTATCCATAACCTATCATGGTACCATCTAGATTGTTGAGTAGAGGATTCATAGATAGAGTAGAGCTGATTGATTGTTATTGATGTTCCAAATCCTTATTTATTGGAATCCTATTACTAAAAGAGATCTAGTAATTACTTAAGTTGATTATTTTCTTGAGTACTTTCTTCTACTGTTGAGTATGATGTGACGATGAGATCAAATGATTCGCTTGGGGACTAGCAATAGTCTCTGAGTGCCTGTCACACAAAGGGTATTCGCCCGGCGCGTGACATGGTGGTTCTTCAATGTCGTGGATATCAAAAAAGCAACCTTTAGTGTCTCTTTCTTCAGCCAAAGCGGAATATCGTTCTATGTGTCGGGTGGTTGGCGGAGGTCACTTGGTTTATTCAATTACTCACTGATTTGTCTGTTTCACCATCATTGGCGATGACTCTCCACTCCGATAGTCAGGCTGTGATCCATATCGCTAAAAATCTAGTCTTCCACGAGCTTACAAAACAGATTTAGCTAGATTGTCACTTCGTACACCAACAATTTTAGCTAGCATCATTTCCTCTCTTATGTTCTGTCCAGATCTCAGGTCGCTGACCTCTTCACCAAACCATTATCTGGACCAGTTCATCGTTCTATCGTTGGCATGTTGGGTGTTGTTTCCCTCCCTCCAACTTGAGGGGGGCTGTTGGTAATGACGCAAATCAGCATAGGAAGATTGTTGAAGCAGAGGAACCCATTGATCAAGTCTGTTCATCATCATCTGATCATGGACTTGATTTCTCAAATCCTGATCGTTAATTTGGTAGATGTTCATTGTTGTCCAGAGAAACATTCTAGAATAATTCAATAGAGGGCATATTTCTATATATTTGTAATAAGATTTATTTAAAATTAGTTCGTTAGAAGGGACCAATAGGAAATGGGACAGCTGGTAGCTTAGTAACAGATTTTATTCTTTATGTTTGGTATAAATACGTGTACAGTTTCTTTATGAGATATACATAAGAAAATTTTTCTCATTCCTTTTCCATTAATGTCAATAAGTTTCATCGACTGTCTTGTGTCAATCTGGTAGCAACATGTAATACTAAAATGATGCAAAACTCTGATTGTTTCTCAAAGGATAGTTCATTCTTGGTTTTCTAGTCTAATGTTTATCGTGTTTTTCAAAGTATAATTATCATTTTTAGCCTTATAAATGGTGAAATGTTAGTAATTTTATCCAATGGATTCTTTGCTTCAAAAGCAGTATTAACTCATGGGCAAGCATTTTGAGAAGCAAGTACTCTTTCATTTGGACATTACCCTACGGAAGTAACAATGTTATTATACTACTACTTATCTGTTGAAGTTGATTGGTTTGCGAGAAATCATATCACATAATTATTCAAACATGTCATTTAGGCAGTTTGGTAATTTTCCTAGGTAAATGGTGCAGAGACCTCGCCTTTCCATATCTCTGTGCCTTCTCGGCTTCTTCAATTTTATTTTATTTATTTATTTATTGCTAATTTTTGATTGAGTTCATCTCCTGCAATATCTCATACTTCCCTTTCTGGTTTGCTTATGTGTGTTTCAATTTTTCCCCTCCTTTAATAGCTTTTCGACTTCTCCATGATTTGTCATTAATGACTTTTGTTTTCCTTTTTGGTTATCTGATGTGTTTGATTTTTGTTATTAATAATTTGATGATGGCAGACTAATTGTTGACTTCGGGTTATCCAGCTTTTCTTGCGTTTTGGGTGTTCAAATGTTTGCAAATTTGAGTAGGTCATGTGCGTGTTTAATATAGTTGAAGTATTGCCGTAATATGCCAAAAGCATGTTACAATTTTCTCAAAACAGTTAACTAATCTCATATCATATGTAAATACAGAGGACTAGGAAAGTGTTTCAAATAATTGGTCCTTTATAATCATTTCATGAGAAAGTTGGGAAGCAAATATCTATAGGTGAAAAGAACTTCAACTTGCATTGCTGATGGATTCCAAAGAACAAGTGTTCATATGAAGAAACAAGAAAGTCCGCAATGCAACTCAAATGGCATGGCACTAAGATACTTGTCTACGTATTGTCTATTTATTTGACTGAGTTGCATTGGAGAATTTGAGTGTTTATAAATTTATGATTTAGATTTGCCTTCGAAATTCTATACCAAAACCAGACAAATAAAAAAAATAATCATTATGTATTCTATTTATTAGAAATGGAGTTTTTCTATATTCTAGAAATGGAATGGAAGCTATGGTGCGTGAGTTACAGTGGCTACTAAGGCCTTTAGGTTATGACATATAGGATGGGATTTAAAAATTGAAAACAGTTCACCCATGATGACAAAAATGTCCTCCAATTAATTTTTAATTCCTACAAGCGCACATGTTGTTAGCCCTCGAGTAATTTGGAATGATGACATATTAACACAGATTCTCTCATGTGCAGGACAACAGGAGTAGTGCCTGAGAATTATCAAGAATAATGGGAAATCAATTGTACAGCTAGTAAGGAAAGATTGATTTTTGCGATTAATCTACAAATTATTGCAGAAATCAAAACGAAAAAAAATAAATCTAGAGGAAATGAAGCAATCAACAATTATCAATCAGAAGTAAAAGCCACAAAAAAAGGAAGGACAAGTATAAAAATCTCGATCTCACATTACCATTCCTTTATACGCACTTATTATCTATAATGCTAACTTGAAAGAAAATCGACTTCCACTCTCTAAGTAGTCGACTTAGAAGAAGTTTCAATTCACACCCCTCCTTCCCCCTCCGTCCCTCTTAACTTTCACATGTATGCTTATGGCGTCTTTTATATAGTAGTATTTTTTGAGAGGTTTTTGGCTGGTGCAGGATCCCAATAGTACAGTTTAGGTCATGAAACACAGTGGAAAATGCATATGGTACACTTGGATTTCTTCATGCTATGGAGAATATCACCTTTCATATAAAACTTAATAAGTTATTCAATCTCTCTCTCTCTTTCTCTCTATCTATCTATCTATCTATCTATCTATCTATA
>JAOTQR010142113.1:0-20420 GCA_025774065.1 Solanum ossicruentum | reverse complement strand
GAGTCCTATGATATGTCATTGTTTCGTTTGAATGTTCTGTTCAACGTTTGAGAATGACCATGTCTTGTATTTCCTTGGATCAAATACTTTTCAGTTTTGGGGATGAGTCTAGTCAGTGTAAAGCATTCCAACCCTAGTCTAGATACTAAGTTTCAAGCATTCTGTGTTTTTTGTTGGTTCTAAAATGAGTCTGTTCCAAGGATCACGAATGTTATAAGTGGTGTGTAGAACTGTTTTGTCTCTATTTGTTGTTAACTTAGGGTATTTGGTTGAGTGAGTAAGTGATAGAACCTATCTGAGTCCCTCTCTTAGTTATTATACCACCTTCATTTACTGTTGGCTTATTAAGAATCAAAACCAAGTGAAAATGATATTGTTTTCTCGAATACATATGATAATGTTTAACTGTTGTGACCCTTCCTGATTCTGATATCAACTTGCCTCATGTTGCTGTAATATGTTGTCTCCCTCAGCTTCCTCTTGGTTTTCAGTTTGTGGTTTTGCTTGGAGGTTATTATGTCAAAACTGGGTGCTCACAGCTTTTCCTCAACTTGGTTTTCAGTTTCTATTTGCTTCTTTACATGATTAAATGCTCAACTTTGATTCATATTGTTGTTGGCCTCCCTTCGAATTCTAACAAAATAGCTATTTCTCCCGACCCGAATAAGATCATCTTTGAACTTATCTTTTGGGAGTTAACTGTTAGACTCTTTGCCAAATATCTGCTTACTTGAGCTTGCTCTTGTTCCCCATGATTATCATTAGTGCTGTATGCTGTTGAGATTCTGCTGTTCCACTGCTTGCTAAACATTTTAGGATTATTACTCACGTATTTTATTTGTTTGTTGCATGTGAAATCATGTTGGAGCCCAAATGGGCTGTATTCCTTCCTTGTGCATTTATTGGGCCATGGAGGCCCAACCTTCTTTCGTTGAATCCGGAAAAGCAGCCTATAGAGTCATGGAGCCAATTTGCAGGAATTGGAATTTTAAAGAAAGTTGATATACATTGATATACAGTGTATATACACCAGTGTATATAAAAGAAGGAAAAGCCCAAAACAACAAGTTCAACTCTCTTCTCTTTATGTTATCTTATTTATGTCTATTTGTATTGATTTGGATGCTAACATTGTTTATCGTATTGGTTTCAATCTAATTAAATTCCCAGCATGTAAAATCATTTCTGTTATTTTTATTATATATTTTTTTAAAAAAAGGTATTTGCATAAAAGTAATAAATAAGTAAATAAATAAAGAAAATAAAAAAGAATATAAAAAAAGGTGCTTTTATCATTTTTATTTTGATTTTTAAATTTAGTCAATTTTTCAAGTTTAGTCAAATCTTTTTAAGTCGAGTCAAAATCTTTCAAAATTAAATCAATCTTAAAATTAATCAATCTTTTTCAAGTCAAAAGTTAGTCAAATCACTTAATCGTTGGATAACCGCATTTAGCAGCCATTTCAAGTGCGTAAAACCTTCTCGAAGTGGAAATGTGAACCCGAATCTGTTTCTCTGAATTTTTAAAAGATTTTTCTGTTAGGTCTTTTAAAATATTTAATGGTTTCCTAATTATCCGCAAAATTAGGTGGCGACTCTGTGTCTTTTCGAATCTCGAGAATTAATTTTGCTTAAATCAATTAAGTTTAGATTGATTCTCGATTTTCGAACAATTTACAATTTTTCTTTAAAGCCAGTCATTTTTCGACATAACAATATATATATTATCATTTAATTATTAAATTTAAAATGAATCAATATTAATAATATTTATTTTACGCTTGATGATATAATAATTTATGAATAACTATTGGGCCAGTGCATTGCACATAATCTTATGTAAAAATAAATGTGGGTAACAAAATACTGTCCCAAAATAGTGCCATTTTTAATAACTTTTCCTATTTATTTTTATTTATCTACAATTTTAAATATAAATATTGTTACTTTTACTAGTGACTTTAACAATGATGAACCTCAAGGTAATTTTTGATATTTCTGATAAATTACTATTTTACCCTTCCTAACAGCTGCCCGCAGGGTTGTCTCAGTAAGTTTGGTGGCGTAAAGCCAAACTTCATAGAAAAGCCTTATTTTTCAGTTGACATATATAAATTGAATAATTATGGCATACTCGCTGCAATTCCATAAATTAGATCTGGAGAGATAGGATGGACCTTATGAAGTTAAAATGTAAATTTTCAATGAAAAATACATAATATAAAGTCAAAATAATAAAATCTGACTAAAAAATTAAAAGTTTATATAAAGATATCAAAATAGTGTTGCACTAAATTTCATAAGTTGACATAATGATATTAAAATAGCGTTGATTAGTTTTTGTGTTTGAAATTCGATCTCTTTATAAATACGACAAAGTAGATTTCACATGATGTAAAAGGTTTGACTGCTTGAGAGACTTTAGAATATTCAATAATGATATAATAAAAATAGTGAAAGGATAATTAAAAAAGTAAATGGATGAATGATATTTTAGTTAATAATAATCAGGCGAATATAAATGAGTCAACAAAACAAACAACCACATAAAAAAATGCTACCATTAACTAAATATTATTCAATTTCTCAATTATTAGAATGATGCCTATATTAAATAAGGTAAACAAATTATTATATTTTTCACATATATATACATTTTTGGAAGAAATAGGGGTCCAAAAAAATTTGGGCCCTAAGCCATTGCTTTAGTGGCCTTGTGGTTGAGATGACCCTGGCTACTCCGAGTCATGTTTAGTTGATTTGAAAAGTTAATTTTTGAAAATCTTGTAAAAAGCTGAGTTTTTGCTAAAGAAGTGAGTTTTGAAGGCTTAAATTGTCAATTTTTTGAATTTTTGAGTCATTTAGATATTCGCATCTTAAAATGGAATTCCGTTAATTCCATCAGTTTCGGAATGTGAAAATTGGTTTGGGAGAGTTATCTTCATCAGATTCGAAGATATTATGTAGATTTTAGGTCCGAAGTTGAAAATTGAGTTAAAGTTTGACTTTTATCAACATTTTGATTTTTGGTACTTGGATTGGACTTTGGATGGTTCTAGTGGTTTCGAGAGGTGACTTTAGTGTTAAGTGTCTAAACTAGTTTAGTTGTGACTTATCGAATTTCAAGTCAAAGAGTCTATAGATTTGAGTTTTGACAATTCCATTGAGTCCGAAATGTCAAATTTGGTAAGGTTACATATATGGTTTGTGTGTATTGGGTTCTGAATGAATTTCGAGGGTCCTTTTTTTGAATTGTGTCCTATGTATTTGTTGGTATCTGGCGCCTGAAGCACCATACTTCGCGTTCGTAGACCTTCTCTGCGTTCGCGGAGTGTAGGCCAATTGATCCCTTGCGTTTGCAAAAGAGGCTCCACGTTCCCGGAGCACTGACCAGGTGACCTCCATGTTCGGGGAGCACTAGGTTAGTGACATATGCGTTTGTGGTGCACTCTGCGCATTTGTGGAGCACATTTGACCCTTGAAATGTATTGGTTTTATCAAATTCCACCATTTTCAACTTTTTCAGGCTTGGCTAGGCATACTTTTCAAGTTTTTTTCGAGAAAAATCATTTGGGTAAGTTATTTTTAACCCTTTTCTTTAATTTTCATTGATTAATTTGTGTTTTTAACATCAAAGGTGAGAATTTTAATTGGGATATTTGGAGATTTCATGAACTTAGTTTTTTCAAAATAAAAATTGGTTATTGTGAGCTTATTTTGACTCATTTTTCGAAATGATTTTCCCCATTACATTTATGAAATCTTGAGAAATATTTCCATGTAAATATTTTCAAATTTTTCGTCTCATTTTTTTGTATTGAAATTTTGGAATATTTTACCCTTCTTTCTCGAATTACATGATTTTGGTATCGTTAGATTCGTATTGTGATTATAAATTTATTTTTAGATAGATTGTGGTGCTTAAGAGTACAATCGGAAAGGGAAAGTTCTGATTTTGGATTGATCTTCACTTTATTGGCTAAGACAAGTGTATTTCTATCCTATGTTAAGTGTGTTGAACCTCGTATTTCCTAATTGTTGCTTGAGATGAAATGTGTAATTATGTGATATGACATGTGGAATGGGAGGAAGTATTGGCATTGATGTATTACTTGATGAATTGATGTGAAATTTTGTACATGGAATATGATAAATTATTGATGAATGATGTGTAATTATTGAGCTATATTGAGAAGCATTATGTTGAGCTACATTGAGTAACATTCTATTGAGCTATATAGTATGACATCATATGATTCCATATCTCATACATTTATCCTTTATTTGTGTGCTTATTTGCATTGGATTGTGGAAATGAGATGGAAGAGTGACATTGATAATTGGGGCCAAGGTTTCTACAAGTCGAGGTTATTGAGAGAGATATTGATATTTTGGCTGAGGTCTCTATCAATCGTGTCACAAACCTGGCCTAGGACCTAGTCATAACACAACAAGTGAGGAGTCCGAAGGTACCACATCCAAGTCTCTTAGCAATAATCAAGCATTCATAGGTAATTAAACAACAAAATACATAATTAAAAGTGGGAAAAGAGACTAAGGACATTAATCTTTTGGAAATCAGAAGACATAATCTCAAACTAAAAACATACCATTCTACATATGGCATAACTGGGACCAAAACACAATCACAGTCCCACTCAAACACAAAAGACATGAAAATAAGATAGAAAATAAAAATCTTCAATAAACAACTTGAAATACATAATTGTCTCAAAGATACAAGGTATAAAGTAAAAGGTGAAATCCACGAATCTAAGGGCTCACCAATCAACTACTATCTCGAACGTCAAAGCTAACCACGTGCCGGTGGAAGAGATGGAGCATCGGTACCTACATAGTAACATCATATAAACAAAATATATGTTAGTACGTTAAAATGCACCAAGTATGTAAGATACAATACAAACATGAAACTGTAATGTCATCATGCATGAAATTATAATGCCATCATTCCTAATTTAGAAGCCTCCTTACATGAAATTGTAATGTCATTGTACAAACATGCTTAAACATGATCAAGGAATAAAACTCAATACAAAGTAAGAATCAATGTATTATATAAAACACATGTGATAGGATGAAGACATAAAATCATAATCTTTGTAGGAGAAAATAGTAATCAACATCTAAGACCATGTGAGCTACTACATGGAATTCAACATAATTTCCTATATTGACACGGGGAGACCACTTGCCTAGTGGAACTCCATCAACTTATGTATGTATCTTTCTTTATCATTAGATCTTTCGTAGATCCACTACACTAGCCTACAAGGTCTCTTATGGTGGCACATAGTTAATGAGGCAAGGGGTTGCTACTAGGGTTCTCTCATTGAACTCCACCTCAATGCCTTATTCGGTGCTAAGTTAATCCCACAAAATACTTTAGAATAGATAAGCATAGCCATGCAATTACAACTTAGAATCATAAGTAGCATAATTAGGAGTAGCTCATCATCTGAGGATCCACTCAAGTGAAAATTGTACTTTCACGTATGGTCCATATTAATCATCAAAGGGCTTAGTGACATGCTTATATCTTTGACAACATTCATAACTTTAAAACTTACTTTAAGTCCTTATTCTTAACATCATATAAAATTCATCATGAATTTAGTGGACCTATGCAATGACTTGAAATCATATAATCTAATGATATAATGCATGAACATGATAAAATATGTAACTGTAAAACTAAGATTAAACAGTCCACATCAATATTGAAAAACCCTAGATAATGAAATCATATCAACCAACTTGATAGTCATGAGAACTCATAGTATATCATCACATTACATCATTGAGTTCTAAATACATGCAAATACATCATAAAAATGTCATTTGATACATACTCATGAAAGTCATAACTTTTAAGAACTTAAAGAAAAGGATTAAAGAAGTTTGAGGAAGAAGCTTTTGGAAGAAACCCTAATCCTTGCCCTTGCCTTGAGTGTTCTTGCCTTAGAGATTTTGTAAGAATTAGGAATAGAGTGAATGAGAGTGAATGGGAGGGTTTAGGGTCTGATATGGAGGAAAATACTCCCAAAATAATGTAATTTTAGGCTTAGGCTATGAGGATTAAACAAAAATATCCTTCATTAAAACTGTCAAAACCCAGCCCACGACCCTAATTTATAAACTCAACTATGAACTGTACAATAGGTTTCGTCCTATTCAATTTTCTAAACTTTTGAAACTTAGTCTTTGAAGGTCAATCTATGACCCCATTGTATGACTCGTAGAATGAAATATGGGTTGTATAAACTCCTTAGGGTTTCTTTCCATGCCTAGCAAATTTTTAATCATTACAACCTTAACCACGAGACCAAACTACGATCTATAAACTAAAGTACGAGTCGTCCTATTATTCGTAGGTCAATCTTTAGAAACCATATTTTCTACCAACTCAAGTCATCCAACCATGAGTCAATTCTATGATGCGCAGTTTCATATACGGACTGTAAAGACCCTTTGTAGATGGCCCTCACACTTAGTTAATTTTCCATTTTCCTAGTCCCCCATCCATGAGCCTTGTTTACAACCCTTGGTTTGAACCATGAACCATAAATGAGGCTTATACTTAGACATATAATATTTTCAGTTCTACTTCTTCTACACTTTCTAACTTCTGAACTTACAAGTTCTTACAATATCTCCCCCTTGGGACATTTGTCCTTGAATATACTAAATGTAGGATCTAGGGAGTTAAAAAAGAGCTAACAACCCAACATGAATGCAAAAATGTAATTTAAATATCTTTTCACAAAAGTTTTAAAACTCCTACTTTAAACACTATTCAAAATAGTCCATAAACAAGAAAATATGCACAAACAACATGAGAAACTGAAATGCAAGGAATTAGAGGTCTTAAAGCAAGAAGAACTTAATACTGTAGGCTTGAATGTAGTGGAAAAGATAAGGAGATTTCTTCATCATATACACTTCCGCTTCCTACATTGTACCTTCAACTTGTTGATTCCTCAGAAGTACCTTAACTGATGCAACCTCTTTCTTTATTCCTTGACCTCTTCACTTGCCAGACTAGGATTTGAACCGAAATCTCCTCATAAACCAAATTCTCTTCAATGCTCAAATCCTCCACCGAGACTACGGAATTTGGATCCTCCATAAATTTCCTCAATATGGATACATGAAACACTGAGTATATCATGTTCATCTCCGTTGGCAACTTTAACTTATAAGCTACCTTGTGAACCTTTCTCACAATTTTGTGCCCTGTATACCTAGGTCTCAATTTTCTTTTCTTGCCAAATTGAACTACAGCTTTCGTGGAAGAGACCTTCAAGTAGACCTAATTATCAACATTGAACTCAAGGTCTCTTCTTCTAACATCGGAGTATGACTTTTGTCGATTTTGAGCCATTTTCAATTTCTCCTTTATGAGTCTTACTTTATCTATGGAATCCATGACCAAGTCCAGTCCTATCAAAGTTATCTTACTAACGTCAAACCATCCAACCGTTGACCTACATCGTTAACCATATAAAGCCTTAAATGGTGTCGTATCAATGCTTGAGTTAAAGCTATTATTGTAGGAAAACTCAATAAAAGGTAGATGATCATCTCAAATTCCTTTGAATTCCAACACATAAGACCTCAACATATCTTCAAGCATTTGAATGGTTCGGCTTGCCCATCGGTTTGAAGATGGAAGGCAGTACTCAACTTCACCTTAGTAGCCATCCTTTTTGAAATGACCTCCAAAAGTGAGAGGTAAATTGAGCTCCACAATCCAATATGATGGACAATAGAACCTTATGCCACCTCACCAACTATTGGATATATCTCTTGGCATTATGTTTGGCATTAAAGGTTGTCTTAATTGGTGAGAAATGAGAAGACTTCATCAGTCTATCAACTATCACCCATATGAGCTAAAATGCCTCTTGGTCTTAGGCAATCCAACAACAAAGTCCATATTGATCTCTTCTCACTTTCAAGTGGAAATTTTGATGTCTTAATCTAGGCATCCCGACCTTTGATGTTCAACCTTAACTTGTTCACAATTAGGGCATTCAGAGAGATACTGTCACACCTAAGCCTAGGGCCTAAACGTGACACGAAGAATGGCGAACCCGAAAAGACCCAAACCAACCTTCTTAAGCATGCATAACACATCCTTGGTTGAAGAAGCATAAATTAAAGCAAGTAACACATAATTTCTATGGAGCGAGACTTTGTACTCATGCTATGGGGATATTGTAGGGAAGAGGAATAACATGGATAGCATAGCAAATAATGTCTAAGGAGAGGGTACGTGTGACTCACACTATGGGGGCAATCGGGGCTTAGGACATCCATATCTTTGATACAACAAGCTTTCAACATATAAGATGGAATAAGGGAATAAGGGAGTTTTTCATAATATATAGCACAATAAGATTTGGGTTCAATACATACATAACTAAATATCCAACAACACCTCTAGTACGAATGGAACAGAGGCCAAGACATCTCTTGGTCTCACCCTCAATAGATAGTATCCAAAAATATACAAGTCTAAATAATTCAAGAAAGTAAATTGCTTTTTCCTCAAAGTGCAAGACTCACCAAAAGTGATCTTCAACCAAATCGTCCAGCCACATGGAGGAAGAGAATGGATAGGAGCTCTGATCCCTACATGGTTATATCATGTACGCAAAGTGTGTATGTTAGTACTTGTGATGTACTAAGTATGCGGGATGCAATGTAACAAAGGACACAAGCCATAATTAAACAATATAAATAATCATAATCAAGGGTGTGAGATCAATATTTCATGGATGCTCAAGGACTTAATCAAAGTATGTGTGAGGAATAATCAAATCATATGACCTATCATACATAGATGGGAAGGACTGTAACTGATATACAAGACCACACAAGCTACTAATTGGAATCCTGATACTCTCTCTAGACCGGACTAGGAGTGCTGTACTTTTATAAGGTAAACCAATACTTAACTTATGGGAACTCCCCCATTTCGAAAAGTGCTTCATAAACACCTTACATGAACACCATCCTTTTCGGTTAGCTTATGATAACAACCTTATAGGAATATCACTCATTTCGATATTTAACTAACATGTGTCGTATGGAAACACCAACCTTTTTGGTCAATCGTGTAACACAAGCTATATAGATCCATTAACTAATTCACAACCTATGGTGGCAACATAATTATGGGACAATATTATCTACCAAGGTCCTTTCGGTGCTAGGTCTAAATCCCAAGGAATATTCAAATCAGACTTATAGCCATAATACACAAAGCATCATAATATCATAGTATTGTCATAGAGTAACTCATCAAACCAAAGCTTCATAATATGTAACATCCCATAATTCATTCCACTTAGTCTGCATAGATGCACAGAGAAAACTGAGAAAATTTTATTGGAAGAAACCACGAAGGTGATCTACGGCCTATAGATGAGGCCTCGTGGATGTCCAGGTGACTTGGTAAAAGCTCTCTTAGTTTGAGTACCAACCACGAGACACCATATGGACCGTATATTTTTCCATGGCTGGTGGATTATCATACGTCGTTTGATTTATCAAAAATCAACTTCTAAGGATCTTGAGCAACGAGTTGTCAGATGGACTATAGACTTATATGGTTCATAAGTCAAGTTTCATAGGTGATAGACCCAGAAAACAAGATTTTTAAAGCTTAAGTTACGAGTGGTCAGATGACCCATAACCCAAGGAACGGTCCGTAGAAGAGTTTTAGTATGTTTCAAGTCAAATTCTAGTAACTCAAACTTTTGGACACCTTACCTATGAAGGGCCACTTATGGCTCATAAAAAGAACCATGGCTAGTAGACAGGGTTTTTGGTATCTATCGGCAGCTTCAAGAGGGGCATTCTTGTCTTTTTCTAACCTCTATTGATTAATTTCCATGACATTATAGACTTAATTTAAGTCCTATATCATAACCCTAAATGTATTATCTCTTAATACACACTTAGGAATTCTTGAGAGCACTAAAGAAAAGAGATAAGTGAGGGTTTCAAGTTCAAACATGAGGATCGACGGAGGAGTGACTGTTCTTCAAATTTCCAGGTATGTAAGGTTACTTAAAGCATTGGATTGAGTTCATCAACGTGCCTCTTCATTTACTTGAATTAAGTTTGTAGGTAATAACTTAGTAATGCAAATCTAGTGATTTTAAGTTCTAGGTTTCTTACGCTTGTTGTGATTCCTCATTACTATACTTGAATAAATTGATAAATTGCATTATTGTTACCATGAAATCAGAATACTTATCATATGCTTTTATAGTCTAACCCTAAATTGTATTGTTTTTCTGTATGCTAATTGAATTAAGATGATGAGCCTAATTTTATGAGTTGAGTAAGTTGAGTGTGAGAAGTGCATGTTCGTATTTCATATATGTACGTGATGAGCATCTAATGTGTCTTATGTGCTGAGCATGAACTGATATGATGTCAACTGACCATGTAAGTGAGAGTCATGCATGATGTGAGTTGGAGCCTTGAGTTTCATTGCATGAATGATAATCTTGATGTTACTATGTTATTGAGCAATTGAGTTGAGCTATTTTGAGGTGAGTCACAGAGATGAGCTTGAGCTGATATGCATAAGCATGTTTTAGTCTTAAAAGGAATATGGAGCATCGAGCGGGTGAGAAGATAACACGCTAGAACTATGTTGCCAGTATAGGATAATCGTGTAGTTAGCTCTGGCGATTTATGTCCCAACAGATGGAATTTCTCTTTGGATCCAAGAGAGAGAGATAGGTTGATGTCCTTTACTTTGGAAAGTTTAGGATGGGCGTGACAACTATGTCAGTATAGTTATACATCACCAAACTCACAGTGGTTGGAGTTATGTCGATTAGAGAATCTTCCCATCAACACCTGACTGAGCATATTATATTTTAAACTAAGCTACATGAAAACTAAGCCTTTTTTCAAAGTATGATTTTAAACTTTAAACTTGCATTATTTATGGAATTGAGTTATGAGTCGACGAGTTCTGTTTTGAGCCGAGTTGATTGTTTCGAGTCTAAGCCTTTTCTATTTCTTTGAGCCATTTTACATACCAGTATATTCTATGTACTGACACTCATTTGGACATTCATCATTAATGATGCAGATACAAGTGATAGTGGACTTCAGCAGGCGCACCACTGAGGTTCATTTCCCTTGTATCTAGAGTTGGTGACCCCTCCTTACTACCCAGCGGAGCATTTCTTTCCATCTTTTGTTGGTTGTTACAATCTTCTTTAAGTTGGGTAGCCATTGCTTGTCATAGTACCATCTAGATATTTAGAGGTAGAGGCTTCATATAGCCATGGCTTGTTATGGTACCATCTAGATGTTTAGAGGTAGAGGCTTCATATAGCCATGACTTATCATGGTACCATCCAAATGTTTAGAGGTAAAGGCTTCATAAACTTCGAGTAGAGGGCTGTTGAGTATTATTTAATTATTCATTTCCCAAAATTGGTCATTTGAGATTATTTCATAAGAGCTTTATTATTTCTTCGATGTCTTTTATTTGAGCATTTCTTCTGCTGCCGAGTAAGATTTGACAATTATGCCTGATGAATCTTTTAGGGAATTAGCAATTATTCTTCAAGTGCAGCCGCGCCAAGGGTACCTTCTCAAGGCATGACAAACTTGGTATTAGAGCATAAAGTTCAAGTGTCTTAGGAAGTCTATGAAGTCGTGTCTAGTAGTCTTGTTTATATGTGTGCTATGCACCACACTTTATAAATAGGAGGCTATAGGACATTAGGAATGGATACATTTCTTTTGTATTCTGAGCTCGTGTGATGGAGTTTAACTCTATAAAGCTCATTTCTAGTTCATGCATTACACGTTTGCAAATCATACCTCCTAATTGTACTGTTACCTAAAGAGATGCTTCAACTTCTAATATTGAGAATCCCCTACCAGAGGTGCCTGCCCGGATGAAGACGAGGGGCCAAGGTTAACCAACCAGAGCCACTAGTGTTCCATAGGCACCTATTGCTCCACTGGCTTCTACTATTGAGGTTGACTTCAGGGGAGCTATCACTATGTTCACCCAGTTGGTAGCTGTGGAATTAGAGTTCACAAGCTACTAGTTCTAGCCCCCAAGAGCCAATTGCTGCAACTAGGCTTAGGAATTTTCTGAGGATGAACCCACCAGTCTTTACAAGATCAAAAGTTGAGGAGGACCCCCAGAACTTCATTGATGAGATGTGGAATATCTTGAGAGTCATGCATGCGACTATGAATGAGGGAGTTGATCTTGTTTCCTATCAGCGATAATGTGGCAAACATTTGGTATAATCAACGGGAAGAGGGTCGAGGTGAGGATGTCAAGCTAGCTGAGTGGAGAGAATTTGAGGTGCCTTCCTTTATCATTTCTTTCCCAGGAGTTAAGGGCGGGGAAGATAGAAGAGTTTGTGAACCTAAAACAGGAAGGGTAGAGTGTCAAAGGATATAACCTCAAGTTTATCCAACTATCCAGGTATGCTTCGAAGATTGTTCAGGATTTGAGGGCGAGAATGAGGAAGTTCATATTAGGCTTGGACAAGCATGTGAAGAAAGAGTGTAAGTTAACATTGCTAATCCTAGGCATGGACATCTGTAGACTCATGGTTTATGCCCAACAAGTCGAAAAGGATAAGAATAGGGATAGAGAGGAGCATCTGAGTAAGAAGGCCAAGTCATAAAGGCTTAATTCTAATCATCCTAAGTAGAGTAAGAGAAACAAGTCCTACTTCCGAAAGAGACCTTCATTCTTTGCGCCATCTTCACCGAGTACACTAATCCGGAATAATAAGTTTGCTCAGAAGTTCCAACGTCAGCAGAACTTTAGAGCACAAGGTTCTCAGACCAGTGTAACCTTTGGTTTGAATGGGAAGCCACCTTATGGGAAATGTCGTAGGATGCATTTGGGAGAATGCAAAGAGAGAGGGAACGGTTGCTACAAATGTGGTCAGATGGGTCATCTTTAGAGAGAATGTCTATTGTGGAGTAATAAGGCCTAGTCTTGTGCTACAGCACCACTAGCCAAAGGTAATTAGAGAGATATTGCACTAAGGGTATGCAGTAGAGCAAACCTTTTGTATGTTATGGGGAATCACCAGGACCAAGAGGCTACATTGGATATTGTAACGGGTATGCTTTGAGTATTTACTTTTGATTGTTATTCATTGCTTGATCCAGGTGCAACTCTGTCATTTGTAATGCCATATGTGGCTAGTGGATTTGAGATTCTTCCTAAGTGCTTGCTCGAGCCATTTTCTGTTCTACACCTATTAGTTAGTCTATCCTGGCTGAAAGGATCTATCGAGATTGTGTGGTGTCCGTCTATCATAAGGATACGTTAGCTGACCTGATAGAGTTAGAGATGGTTAATTTTGATGTGATTCTTGGAATGGACTAGCTTCATACCTGTTATGCCTCTATTGACTGCAGAACCTGGATTGTCAAATTCTAGTCTCCGAATCAGCCTATCATAGAGTGGAAGGGGGATTATGTTGCACCTTAAGGTAAGTTTATTTCTTACCTTAAGGCCAGAAAGCTAATTTCTAAGAGATGTATCTATCACCTCGTGCGAGTAAAGTATGATGATGCTAAGCCTCCTACTTTCAAGTCTGTCTTAATTGTGAACCAGTTTCCTAAGGTGATTCTCGAGGATCTGCCTGGAGTCCCTCCGATAGGGAGATTGACTTTGGAATTGATGTTCTTCTTGACACCCAACCTATCCTTATTTCACTGTATAGAATGGCCCTTACTAAGTTGAAGGAGTTGAAAGAGCAGCTGAGAGATTTTCTAGAGAAGGGCTTTATTAGGCCGAGTGTCTCACCAGAGGGTGCTCAGGTCCTATTTTTGAGAAAGAAGGAATTAACTATTGGTAGTTGAATAAGGTGACAATCAAGAATAAATATCTCCTCCCAAGGATAGATGACTTGTTTGATTAACTTCAGGGTGCCACTATTTTCTCTAAGATATACCTAAATTAGGCTATCACCAGTTGAAAATGAGAGATTGTGACATCTC
The DNA here is from genome assembly GCA_025774065.1 of Solanum ossicruentum. NCBI lineage: Eukaryota > Viridiplantae > Streptophyta > Magnoliopsida > Solanales > Solanaceae > Solanum > Solanum ossicruentum. Next base: position 6,374 of record JAOTQR010142113.1, on the reverse strand, counting down.
AAAGATGGCTTTTTAAACCCAATATGGTCATTTTGAGTTCTTGGTAATGTCCTTTGGATTGACAAATGCACCTGCAACCTTCATGGATTTTATGAGTAAAGTATTCAGAAAATATCTTAACAGGTTCATAATTGTGTTCATTGATGATGTTTTGGTGAATTCTTGAGATGAGGAGGAGCAAGCGAATCACCTCAGAATCGCTTTGCAAACGCTCAAAGATAATGAGTTATATGTAAAGTTTTCGAAGTGTGGGTTTTGGCTCAAATCTGTAGCATTCTTAGGCCATATAGTTTCGGGCAATGGTATATAAATGGACACTCAAAAGATTAATATGGTTAAGAATTGGCACAGACCAACCTCTCTGGCCAACATACGAAGCTTCTTGATTTTGGCTGGCTACTACTGTAGGTTTGTTGATGGATTCTCTTCCATATCCACTCCTTTGACTAGGATAGCTCAAAAGAAGGTCAACTTTCAGTTGTCATACAAGTGGGAGAAGATTTTTGAAGTGTTAAAGACAAGGTTGACCACAACCCCCGTATTGATCTTGTCTGAAGGAATTGATGGATTCATCATTTATTGTGATGCCTCAAGAGTAGGATTAAGATGCATATTGATGCAGAAGGGTAAAATGGTTCCTTATCCTTCACGACAGATTATGATTCATGAGAGGAACTATCCCACCCATGACTTAGAATTGGCAGCAATGGTGTTTGCCCTCAAGTAATGGCACCACTACTTATATGGAGCTCATGTCGATGTCTTTATAGACCATAAAAGCCTACAATATGTTTCACCCTTGAGGAGATTAATTTGAGGCATAGGAGATGACTTGAGTTGCTAAAGGACTACGATATGAGAATCATCTACCATCTAGTTAAAGCTAATATAGTTGCTGATGCTCTTACCAGGTTGTCCATGAGAAGCACTGCTCATGTGGAAAAGGTGAAGAGAGTTAGTCAAAGAGGTTCATAGATTGGAACAATTGATAGTTCAACTAGATGAATCTAGTGAAGGTGGAGTTCTCGTGCACAATGGGTCTACATCATCTCTTGTGGTGCAGGTGAAGGAAAAGTAAGACCAAGACCCTATCTTGCTGCAATTGAAGGCAGATGTGCCTAAGCAAAAAGTAATATTTTTGCCAAAGAGGGAGATGGAGTATTGAGATACCAAGGCAGATTGTGTGTTTCAGATATTGATGGTATCCAAGGAAGGATCATAGCGGAAGCCCATAATTCTAGATTCTCTATCCATCTAGGCTCAACAAAGATGTACCACGACTTGAGAGAAGTCTACTGGTGTAGTGGGATGAAAAGAGACATTGTCGAGTTCGTCTCCAAATGCCCAAACTATCAATAAGTTAAGGTTGAGCATGAAAAGCCATGTGGAGTAGCCCAGAACTTTGAGATTCTGGAATGGAAATAAGAGATAATTAACATAGACTTCGTTACTTGCTTACCGAGGTCTCGTAGCCAGCATTGATTCAATTTGGGTAATAGTCGATTGGATGACAAAATTTGTGCACTTCTTGGAAGTAAATACGACTGATACTGAAGATGATTATGCCCGACTATATACAAAGAAGATTGTTAGATTGCATGGAGTCCCTTTGTCTATCATCTCAGACAGAAGAGCTAAATTCATTGCTTAGTTTTGGAGATCTTTCCAGAAGGTCTTAAGGTTAAAGGTGAATCTCAGCACTGCATTCGACCCACAGACTGATGCCCAGGCAGAGTGAACCATTCAAACCTTGGAAGATATGTTGAGGGCTGGTGCCACCGACTTCAAAGGTAATTGGGATGAACACTTGCCTCTAATTGAGTTTGCCTACAATAACAGTTTCCAATCCATATGAAGTTTTGTATGAGAGGAGGTGTAGGTCGTTGATTGGTTAGTTTGAGGTGGGTGAAGCAGAGTTGGTTAGACTATACTTGGTTCACCAAGCCATGGAAAAGGTGAAAACCATACAAGAAAGATTGAAGAATGCACAGAGTCGACAAAAATCATACACCAATGTTAGGAGAAGAGACCTAGAGTTTAAGGTCAACGATTGAGTGTATTTGAAGGTGTTACCTATGAAGAGGGCTACACAATTTTTCAAGTAAGGGAAGTTAAGTCTGAGGTACATTGGCCCCTACCAGATTATAAAGAGAATGAGTAAATGTAGCTTATGAGTTAGAACTACCACCAGAATTAGTAGTAATCCACCCAGTCTTCCACATTTCTATGCTCAAGAAGTGTTTGGGAGATCCATAGTTGGTTGTGCCTATTGAGCGTATTGTAGTAAAAGACAACTTGACTGATGAGGAGATTTTTGTTCAGATTCTGGATCAACAGGTTGGCAAGTTGAGAACTAAAGAGATCGTATCGGTTAAAATGTTGTGGAGAAATTAATTTGTAGAAGAAGATATTAGGGAAGCATGGGAGGATATGAAGGCAAAGTACCCACATTTATTTCTAGATGTTGATGATCAGAGAGTTGATGGTAATGATTATTTCCTAATTCTTAAGTTTCCCCTCTATTTTGAGTTTGACTAACAGTAGTATCCTAGACTCTGAGTGATGATTGAACTGATATGTTTATTGTTTACTTGCTTTACTTGCTTAACTGCTTGATTAACTTATCGCATGAGTAAGTTGAGAGCTACTTGGTTTTTAGATCCATAATAAGGTTCGTGCCTTGACTAGGTTCCTAGATTTCTCTTTATTCGAGGATGAATGATCCCAAGGGAAAAATAATGTAACACCCTCTAATTCTTTCCACGTAGTCTGAGTAGATGCATAAATAAAATTGAGAAAAATGGCTAAGAAAAATCATTGGAAGAAACCACGAAGTCCATCTACGGCCCGAAGAGTAATCTATGACTTGTAGATGAGCCCTCGTGGATGTCCAGGTGACTTGGTGAAATTTCTCTAAGTCTGAGTCCCTACCATGAGAAATTATAAGGACCGTATATTTTTCCACGACCCATAGATCATCATCTATAGTTTGATTTCACAAAAAGTAACTTTTCAGGATCTTGAGCGACAAGTTGTCAGATGGGTCATAGACGGATTTACGATTAGTAAGTTAGGTTTTGTAGGTTATAGACCTAGAAACCAAGATTTTTGAAAATTAAATTATGAGTTTTTAGATAGCCCGTAACCCAAGGTACGACCCATAGAAGAGGCTTCGTAGGTTTCAGATCAAATTTCAGTAACTCAAACTTTTGGGGACCTTACCTACAAAAGGCCATTTACGGCTCGTAGACAAGGTTTCTTGGTTCCTGTTGGCAGTTTTAAGAGGGGCATTCTTATCTTTTCCTAACCCCTTTTAATTAATTTTCATGATGTTGTGGACTTAATTTAAGTCATATGTCATAACCCTAAATGTATTATCCCTTAATACAGACTTAGGAATTCTTGAGAGCACCAAAGAAGAGAGAAAAGTGAGGGTTTCAAGTTCTAACATGAGGATTGATTGTTATTCAGATTTCCAAGTATGTAAGGATACTTAAAGCATTGGATTTAGTTCATCCATGTGCCCCTACGTTTACTTGAATCAAGTTTACGCGTAATAACTGAGTAATGCAAATTTGGTGATTTTAAGTTCTAGGTTTCTTGCACTTGTTTTGAGTCCTCACGAGTATACTTTAATAAATTGATAAGTTGCTTTGTTTTTACCATGAAATTGGAATACTAATTGTATGCTTAATAGCCTAACCCTAAATTACATTATTTTCTTGTATGTTGACTGAGTTGAGATCATGAGCCTCATTTTATGAGTTGAGTAAGTTGAGTATGAGAAGTACATGTTCTTATTTCAGATATGTACGTGATGAGCATCTAATGAATCTTTTGTGTTTAGAATGAATTTATATGATGTCACCTGACTATATAAGTGACAGTCTTGGAGTCTTGAGTTGCATTGCATGAATGATAATCCTGATGTTACTATGCTATTGAGAATTAAGTTGACCTTGTTTGAGGTGAGTCAAAGGGATGAGGTTAAGTTGATTTTCATGAGCATATTTTAGTGTTGAAAGGAATATTAAGCACTGAGTGAGTGAGAGGATAACACCCCAAAACTACGTTTCCAGCCTAGAATAATCATGCAGTTAACTTTGGCAGCTCATGTCCTAATAGATGGGTATTCTCTTTGGATTCGAGAGAGAGTGGGTGACGTCCCTTACCTTGGCAAGTTTAGGATAGGCGTGACAACAACGTCAATATCTTTGTGCATCACCAAACTCATGGTGGTTGGAGTTATATCGGTTAGAAAAACTTCCAAGCAACACTTGACTGAGCATATTATATTTTAAACTGAGCTGCATGAATACTAAGCCTCTTTTCAAAGCATGATTTTAACTTTAAACTTGTATTATTTATAGAGTTGAGTTATGAGTAGATGAGTTGAGACCTGAGTCGAGTTGATTGTTTTGAGTCTGAGCCTTATCCATTACTTTGAGTCATTTTACATATCAATATATTCCATGTACTGACACCCATTGGTGAGCCCTCCTTGCTACCCAGAGGAGCCTTTTTTTCTATCTTTAATTGTTTATTACTATCTTCTTTGAGTTGGGTAGCCATGGCTTGTCATGGTACCATCTAGATATTTAGAGGTAGAGGCTTCACAGACTATGATTAAAGGGCTGTTGAGTATTATTTATTTATTCATTCCCCAAACTTGGTCATTTGAGATTATTAATAAGATCTTTATTATTTCATTGATGTCTTTTATTTGAGTACTTCTTATGCTTTCTAGTAAGATGTGACAATGAGGCCAGAAGGTTCTCTTGGGGAATCAACAATGGTTCTTCGAATGCAGGTCAGGCCAAGGGTACCCTTCCAGTGTGTGACATAATAGGGCTTTATAACTTCCATAACTTTCACAATATTCTTATATCTCATAACATGCATAATAGCCCTTTCAAAGTTCATATCATTCATAGTTTGTATGAAAGACCCTTAACATTAAAGAAGCATGGCATACATTATTAATCAAATCATGATAGGTACATGTACATAGGTTTAAAACCATGCTATTCAAAAGTAAATGACTTATAAAGTGTATAATGGAGGTAAAGAGTAAAATGGAACAACTCGAACATTATTCAAAACAACCCACCATATAGCATAACAAGACTTAGCTAGGGTATCATCAACCCTCATAAAATCCATAAGTTTCACATGACCTTTCAATGCATATTCATATACATAAGTAAAATACCATACATCACTTCATAATATTATCATATAAAAGAGTTTTTGAGAAACATCCATAAATATCCATAAATCTCATATAGTTGAAAAGGGAAAGTGGTTGGACTTGTGGAGGAAAGGACTCCACAATAAAATCCACATACCTTGCTTATTTGGAGATGAAAAATCTTGTTGGAAAGTAGAGGAATTCTGAAATCCTAGTTGTCACCTTTTGCTTGAATGTCATGAGGAGCTTGAGAGAGCTTGGGAGGGCTTTGGGACTTGAAATACTTTAGAATAAAGAGAAATGGGTTCTATTAGGATTGTATAGGGCTAAAAAGGGTTCCTGTGGGTGGTAAAATGATGTAGCAAAATAATGTAGCAAAGACATAAAGTGATAGGAAAGGTCAAAACTGACCCTCTTTAAAAACCTACCGGACAGGACCATGAGACATCGTTTACGGGCTATGGTCCATTCTATGGGCCGTAGGAGAAGTGTTTTGTCTACTAATGTTTTGGACCCTTAGAAATTTTCTCTGATCCTCATTCCACGACCATACTTATGGCTCATAAGTCATTGATATCACCCAAGATACACTTCCTTTTTAAGGTTAAAGCGGTCGTTGTAAGATATATAACCTAATTGAGGTTTGGATCGATTTCACAGGGAATATGGTAGTGATGTCACCCAATTTGCTCCTCCTTTTAGAGGATAAAGAGGTTGTTGTCACGAAATAGAACCTAACCAAGTTTAGGGTCGAACTCACAGGGAATATGTAGACTCAAGAGAATTCAATGACTGCAATTCGAGTAGTTAACCAACTTACTTCCCCGGGGGGGGGGGGTTTAATGTCAGGGGAAAATAAAACTAAACTAACATAGGAGAGAAATCAATATGGAGAGAAACTAGGGTATTGTGTTCCCCATGATTCCCTAACTTAGTACTACCGGATAACTTAATTATTTTCTAGTGCGTAGCATGCAGGATGGTAAGTTAAGTTCACCAAGCCCTTTTGTCAAAAGTGAGAGGTGAATTTCCCTATGTGACTTGGCCCATCTCCATAGTGTGCAGTATTAACTTGTACCTATTATTCCCAGTACAATCTTCCTTTGGCCGGGTTTGGTTGGTTATACGAGAATACATCCATCGAATCCTGTTCATTAATCTCTTTTCTTATTTATTACTACCA
>JAOTQR010142103.1:0-20422 GCA_025774065.1 Solanum ossicruentum | reverse complement strand
GGGATCATGGGTGAAAGGAACCCATGAAAGAAACCCATATACCTTAGCTTTTGGAGAATCCTAGAAAAAGATTGGAGCTGGAGACTTGAAGCTTGGTTGAATTCCTTAGGATCCGGAGGGGGTTTTAGCATTTGAATCTTGAGAGAAATATAAGCCTATGTGTTTGAGTAAGTATTGGGGAACATTTTAAATGATATGAGGGTGAAAAATGGCTAAGTATAGGTATTTTCTCGTCTGGGAAGGCTTAGGCCCAAGACTTAAAAGTCTTGGACTGAACTGAAAAACTGCACAACAAAATACACTGGGGTGTGTCATGCCCCAAACATGGATTAACACTGTTTTTCGTCAAACTTCAAAATTTTAAAATTCACTACATTGCTCTAAAATCGAGGTTAGACCCTTTTCCCCTAAATTTGACCCTCTGAACAAGAATATGAAGTCAGAGTTGCGATATCACGCACAGATTTTGAGATATATATAAATTACAATTCCGAGCACTTCCAAGGCATGTTTTCGGGCACTTTGTTTTTGGGGTTGTTACGTCCAAGTACTAAGTTTCTTGGTCTATAATGTTGGTCTCTTCCTACACATGTACTATGTTTCCGTATAAGCATGTTTTACTTCAAGCATTGGTCATGCATGTCATGTTGTTAATATACAGTCTCTTGCTTATGATTATACATGTTGATTATGTTGTTTATCTCTTGTTGCATTATATCCTACATACTTACTACATTCAAAAGTACTAAGGCATACTCTATGCCTACATGATTTTACCATGTAGGAATCAGAGCTCCACTTGATCGTCCTCTTCCTCCACATGGCTAGAACTATCTCTTGAAGCAAGTTTGGTGAGTCCTCAACTCCGAGACCAATAGATATTGATCCTATGTTATGTAAAGATTCTTTTCTTTGTTTAGATGCTTATGACTATGAGGGTGAGCCCGAAAAGTTGTCTAGGCTCCCGCCCAATCTATGCTAGAGGTGTTGTTGGAAAAGTTATGTAATTATTCTTTGAGCTTTGACTCTTTGATGATTTATGCTATTGAAGACTTCCCTTAGTCCCTTTATCCTTATTTATATTCTCTTATTATTGTTCGATTGCTTCTGCGATGAAGGATGTTTAAATGATATACCAAGAGGCTTGTTTGGGCTTCCTTTAGGTCCCCATTCATTGTGTCACGTCTAGACCCAAGGCTTGGATCATGACAAACTTGGTATCAAAGAACTTGGTTGTTAATGGTCCTCGGCATCCAACACACCACGTCAATTAGAGTCTTGTTCATGGTTGTAAAGTGTACCACAACTATGAGTAAGAGGCTATGAGGAGTTTTAGGAAATGTTTCCCTTCTTCTTGATCTATTTCATGCTATAGAAGTCAAGGTAAAGTTTTTCCCCTAAAGAATGTTCTTTGCTATGCTAGATCATGCCTATCCCAAGAGGAAGAAGAGCTGGTACAACCGAAGAACAACCAACTCATGAAGAGTTCCGGGATGCTATTGCCATGTTAGCACAAGCTATGACTAATCAAATCAACCAAGGGGCCCGAGCCCTTCATGCTCCTACTCCGACATCTAGGGTAAGGGACCTCATGAGGATGAACCCACCAGAGTTGAATGGGTAAAGTGGATAAAGATCCTCAAGAATTTATTAATGAAGTGTACAAAGTATTGTCTATTATGGGTGTTAGATCGGAAGAGAAGGTGAAGTCGGTGGCTTACCAACTCAAAGGGGTGGCTCAAATATGGTTTACTCAATCGAAGGAGGAAAAGGGAAACAACAATGTGAGACTTCGGGAGGAGTTTAAGGCAACCGTTCTCAACTAATTCTTCCCATTTGAGCTAAGGGAGGCCAAAATGATGGAGTTCATGAATTTGAAGCAAGGGTCCATGAGTATGAGGGAGTATGCCCTCAAGTTCAACCAACTCTCTAAATATGCTCCACAATTGGTGGTCGAGCCAAGGTCTAGGATGAATAAGTTTGTGATGGGTGTATCCGATTTGGTGAATGAGGAGTGTTGTGCCGCCATGTTGATTGGTGATATGGATTTGTCCCGCCACATGACTTATGCCAAACAACTGGAGGGGGAAAAGTTGAGAAAGTGAAGGGGTAATGAGGCCAAGAGGGCCCATTTTGAAGATAGGCTCCAAGGTCCCAAGGGTAGCCAGTTTCATCAAGGCCAAAGGTTTTCCCATGATCCTACTAGGAGGTTTGCTAGTGATAACCCAAGGGTCCAATGTGGTGGTGGTGTGGTGCCTAATACTATGTGCCCAAGATATGGTAGAGGCCATGATAGCCATGTTTGAGGAACACTAATGTTTGCTATAGTTGTGGGGAGTGGGTCACAAGAAGATTGATTGTCCTCATAGTCAAAACAAGGGTAGAGATTGTCGTCCACAAGGCCAGGGTGCAAATGCGGTTCCTTTGGGAAGGGGAGGTCAATAAGGCGATGCCCCAAGGCACAATCGGTTCTATACTCTTCAAGGGAGACAAGGGGTATATGAGATGCCCGATGTCATCACCGGTGTATTAAAAGTCTTTGATTTTGATATGTATGAATTGATAGACCCAGGTGCCACTCTTTCTTTTGTTACTCCTTTTGTTGCCAAAAAAAGTTTCATGTTGAATCTGAATTATTGTGTGAGTCTTATGAGATGTCTACTCCCATGGGTGCATCCATTGTTGCTAGAAGGGTCTATAGAAATTGTCTCGTTTTCATTTGCATAAAATATTGTCTTCTGATTTTGTCTAGTTGGATATGGTGGATTTTGATGTCATTCTTGGAATGGATTGGTTGCATGCATATTAGGCCCCTTTTTATTGTAGAACTCGTAGAGTCGAATTCCAATTCCCTAATGAACCCCTCCATGAGTGGGAGAGTCATGATGTGGTTGTCAAGGGTAGGTTTATTTCTTGTGTTAGGGATGTCGAGTCCAAAGTCCTTCCTATAGAGTTGGTTCCAATGGTAAATGAGTTCCTTGATGTCTTCCCTAATGAGCTTCCTGGCATTCCTCCTGAAAGGTAAATAGATTTTGGCATAGTCTCCTTCCCGATACTCAAACCATTTCTATTCCCCCTTACTGTATGACCCCGGTGGAGTTAAAGGAATTGAAAGAGCAATTGAGGGATTTGTTGGAGAAAGGTTTTGTTAGGCCTAACCAATCACCTTGGGTTGCAACAGTGTTGTTTGTGAAGAAAAAGAATGGTTCTCTTAGGATATGTATTGACTACCGGCAACTTAACAGAGTCACCATCAAGAAAAAGTATCCTCTACCAAGGATTGATGATCTTTTAGACCAACTTTAAGGGGCTATTCACTTCTCTAAGATTGATCTTCTAGTTTGGGTATCACCAAGTGAAAGTGAGGGAGTGTGACATTTCCAAGACAACCTTCCAGACCCTATGAGGCACTATGAGGTTATGTGTTTGGGTTGACCAATGCACCGGCTATCTTCATGGATCTTATGAATAGGGTCCTCAAATCCTATCTTGATTTGTTTGTGGTGGTATTTATTGTGATATCTTGATCTATTCGAGGAGGAGCATGCAGATCACTTGAGGGTGGTGTTACAAATCTTGAGGGAGGAGAAGTTGTATGCCAAATATGAGAAATGTGAGTTTTGGTGCAGATGATGGTATTAAAGTTGATATTTTAAGAAGATGGAGATAATTAGCAACTGGGATAGACCTTCAACTCCATCGAACATTAGGAGCTTCTTGGGCTTAATGGATTACTACTGGAGGTTCGTGAATGGGTTCTCTTCTATTACTTCTCCCATGACTAAGTTGACCCAAAAGAAGGTAAAATTTATGTGGACCGATGAGTGTGAAAAGAGTTTCCAAACCTTGAAAGATAAGCTTGTCTCCGCTCCTATCTTGTCTCTGCCGGAAGGGTTTACTGTGTATTGTGATGCCTCACAAATTGGTTTCGGTTGTGTTTTGATGCAATGGTAAGGTGATAGCTTATGCCTCTAGACAACTTAAGGTGCTTGAAAAGAATTATCCTACCCATGACCTTGAGTGGCCATCGTGGTATTTGCTTTTAAAATTTGGCGTCATTACTTGTATGGGGCTAATGTTGATGTATTCACCGATCATAAGAGTCTTCAAGATGTGTTCACCCAAAAAGTTCTCAACTTGAAGCAAGGAAGGTGGTTAGAGCTTCTTAAGGATTATGATATGAGTGTGCATTATCACCCCGGTAAGGCTGACGTTATGACCGATGCTTTGAGTAGGGTGTCTACGGGTAGCAGCCTAGCACATGTTGATGATGGGGGAAAAGAGGTGCCTAGAGAGGTTCATCGGGTTGCTAGTTGTGAGTTAGATTGAAGGAGGTTGATAATGGTGATATTGTGGTTGTTGATGGCTCTAAATCTTCTTGATAGAGGAGGTGAAGCTAAAGCAAGATCTTAACCCCGCCTTATTAGAATTGAAGGCCTTGATGGGAGATGGTAAGGTGGAGGTTTTCTCCCAAGGGGGAGACGGTGCCCTTAGGTACCAGTAGATTATGTGTGCCTTGCATTGATGACTTGAGAAAGAAGATTCTTGATGAGGCTCATAATTCTTCCTATTCTATTCACCCCAGTTCTACCAAAAGATATAGAGATTTGAGGGAAGTGTTTTGGTAGGGTGGCATGAAGAGATATTGCTAATGTCACGACCCAAGCCTAGGGTCTAGACGTGATACGGTGCATGGGGAACCCGAAGGGACCCCAAGCAAGACTTTTAACATATCATTACACATCACTGGTTGCGGAAGCAATTAAATAACATAATAAGAGTAGAAATAAGGGAGAAAGGGCTAAGGGAATACTTTCATAACATAAGCACCAAAACAAGAGAGTCAAGGCTCAATACATAACATGTCCAACAACCCCTCTACTACATAGATAAGGCGAGGGCCAAGAAAAACAACTGGGTTCACCCTCATAGTCAATACATACATAAAAGAAAGATAGTCTTAGAACATAGCATGAGATCATAATCATCGTCCCTAGAATGGAGGAGTCACCAACAAGCTTGAGAGAAATCGTACCAGCCACGTGGAGGAGGATGCTCAAGTAGGGCTCCGGTTCCTACATGGTAACATCATGTAGGCATAGATTATGTGTTAGTACGTTTGAATATACTAAGTATGTTGGCTGTAATGCAACAAGTGATAAGCACCATAAACAAAATGCATAACATAGCAATGAATAAGCTTATAGAAATACCCATGTATGAATGATGCTTGAAGTAAAATTATGCTTATATAATACATATTACATGTGTAAGGAGTGACCATTATACTGAATATCCAAGGCCTACCACCTCTTTAGAGAGGCGAGTGAGGTACAAACTCTCAATTGGTTGATGAGGTACAAACCCCTCAACATGTATGGTTGATGAGGTACAAACCCCCCAACATGGTTGATGAGGTATAAACCCCCCAACATGGTTACAATGGTACAAACCCCTGGACATGGTTGCACGGGCCTACCACCTCCCGAGCGAGGCGATCGAGGTACAAACCCCTCAACATGCTTACTCGAGCCTACAACCTCCCGAGTGAGGCTTGGTCAATTCCCAAACTATATAGATATTAACATAACCGGACGTTTCATCATCATAAAGTCAATTCAACTCATAAGAAATCATAACCGGACATTTATCAAACACTTGGTGGTTGTGTAGTGCTAGTGTAAAACCATGCAATTCAAGAGTGGAATCATGCCAGAAAATTCAGTGTAAAACCATCAATAGATACTTGGTAACATCCTCAAGCAATATACATTAAAATCCTTCATCAAATCTCATAATAGATTTTAGATTCATAGCCCAAACATGCTAAAACAATCACGATTTCATGAACCCTAACATAGTGTACAGTGAAATTCATAACAAGTAAGACCCATGAGTAAATCAACTTTAAATCATGCAATTTTAGGTAAAAGGAAGCTTGGACATCATGGGTGAAAGGAACCCATGAAAGAAACTCACATACCTTAGCTTTGGAGAATAACTTGATGAAGATTGGAGATGGAGACTTGAAGCTTGAATGAGAACCTTATGATCTAGATGAGTTTTGTGACATGAAATATGGCTAAGTATAGGTATTTTCACATATGAGAACACTTAGGACGAAGACAAAAAAGTCTTGGACCAAACAAGAAAAATAGTTCACAAAATGAACTGAGGTGCGCCCTTTGTGCGTACCTTTCTGGAAAGTGAATTTTGGGAAAATGAAATTGCGATTCATTTGCTCTAAAATCAGGGTTAGACCCATTTCCCACTCAATTTGACCCCCTGAACAAGAATATGAAATCAAATTTTCTATATCATGCATGGATTTTGAGATATATGAAAATTACGATTCTGGACACTTCTGAAGCACATTTTCGGGCACTTTTTTGGGTCGTTTCAATATATCTCTCTTGGAATATTCGTCCCCGAATTTCAAAGAAACGTATATGAAAGACGCAAACATGACAATTTCAGCCCACATAAGGATGCAACAATGCACATAAACATCATTTCAAAAATCTCAACACAAGTATAAAATCATCATGAACTTGTAGATTTAAACATGAATGTATGCAATGACATGAGGGTTGAACTTAAGACTTGAGATCATATAGAGGACTTAGATTAATACCATAGGTTTGAGCGGAGTGGAAAAGGTAAGGATATCGCTTTTGCATGTCCGCTTTGGCCTCCCAAGTAGCACTTTCAACTTATTGATTCCTCCGAAGGACCTTAACAGATGCCACTTCCTTGTTCCTCAACCTCTTCACTTGTCTATCCAAAATCTGAAGCAGAACCTCTTCATGGGTCAAATTGTCTTCAACAACACCCACAACATCAAGAGTACAATAGCATTAGGGTCTCCCACACATTTCCTCAACATGGATACATGAAAGACCAGATGAACTAGGTCCATCTCACTAGGCAATTCCAACTCGTAAGCTACCTTGTCAATCCTCCTCATCACCCTATAAGGACCCATAAATAATGGACTCAACTTGTCCTTCTTACCAAAATGAACCACACCCTTCATGGGTGACACTTTCAAATAAACCTAATCATCGACTTTGAATTCAAGATCCCTTCTCCTCACATCAGCATTGGACTTTTGGCGATTTTGGGCCGTGTTCAACCTTTCTCCAATCATCCTAACCTTCTCAAGAGCCTCCATAACCAGATCTGGTCCCAACAAAGCCACCTCTCTAACCTCAAACCACCCAACCGATGATCTATAACGTCTACCATAGAGACCTCAAAAGGAGCCATACTGATGCTAGAATGATAGCTATTGTTATAGGCAAACTCAATCAATGGAAGATGATCACCCCAACTACCTTTAAGCTCTAATACACAAGTCATAAGCATATTTTCAAGTGTTTGGATAGTTCTTTCAGCTTGTCCATCCGTTTAAGGGTGAAAGTCTGTACTAAGTTTAACCTTTATATCAAGAACCCTTTGGAAGGACCTCCAAAATTGTGAAGTAAATTGAGCACCACATTCTGATATGATAGACAAGGGCATCCCATGTAATCTCTTCAACTCATGAATGTACAATTTAGCATAATCTTCAGCCCCATATGTAGTTTTAACCGGTAGAAATGAGACGACTTTGTCATCCTATCAACCACAACCCAAATGGAATCAAAACCATTTCTAGTCTTGGGCAACCCAACCATAAAATCCATATTAACATCCTCCCACTTCCAAGTAGGAATCTCTATGTCTTGGGTTAGGCCACCTGGCCTTTGATGTTCGGCTTTGACTTGTAGGCAATTATGACAACCGAAAACAAATTTGGCAATGTCCCTCTTCATACCTCCCCACCAATACAACTCTCTCAAATCTATATACAATTTAGTAGAACCGAGGTGAATAGAATAAGAAGAATTGTGAGCCTCATGAAGGATCTTTTCTAGCAAGCCATCAACAAAAGGTACACACAACCTACTTTGGTACCTAAGGGCACCATCTCTCCCTTGGGAGAAAACCTCCACCTTGCCCTATTTCACCAAGGCCTTTTATTCTAACAAGGAGAGATCAACATCTTGCTTTTCTTTTACCTCATCAACCAAGGAAGACTTAGAACCATCATCATCAACAACAACACCATTATCATCCTCTTCCAACCTAACCCCCAATCTAGTCAACCGATGGACCTTCCTAGCCACATCTTTATCACCAACATCAACATGAGCTAGGCTACCCATAGACACCTTAATCAAAGCATCCACCACAACATTAGCCTTACCGGGATGATAATGTACACCCATGTCATAATCCTTAATAAGTTCTAACCACCTTCTTCTTCTCAAGTTGAGATCTTTTCGAGTGAAAACATATTCGAGAATCTTACGATCGGTAAACACATCAACATGCACAGCATACAAATAATGACGCCAAATTTTCAAAGCAAATACCATGGCGGCCAATTCAAGATCATGTGTAGGATAATTCTTTTCATGCACTTTGAGTTGCCTAGAAGCATAGTGACATGACCCGCCTGAATTTTGCCTCAAAACTGTGCAGAAGCATGTCCAAAACGCCCCAGAAAGCCCTAGAACTCTCTAGAGTTGTGCAGATTCTTGAAGACAAGAATAGAGTGCGCTGGAAGCTTCCATGTAGAAACGCCTAGGACATGCCTTGTACATAAACATCTTAGATATTTTCTTAGGAAACTTTTAGGCTAGCATTCTTAGCCGTTGGATCAAAGTGATCCCAACCATCCGTTTAGATAGGAGACTGTATAAATAGCCCTCTTAGGCTAGTCATTTAGACCATACAGAAATCAAAGCAATCACAAAGCATTGTAAAGCAATGTCTCTTAATACAAGCATTCTTTCTTCCAAAGCCCTCTTATCTTTCATAATCTAGCGTTCCCTTAGTGATCCTTGGCACAGAGGCTTACTAGAGTTTGCAAGAGTTGCCAGCAAACCCTCTAGTGCCGTACGACTTCTTAGCTCAAGTTCTAGGATCGTAACAATAGGCTATGACCTTAGTATTTTGCATTAGAACACAACCCAAACCAACCCGGGAAGCATCACAATACACAACAAACCCTTCTAGCCCTTCCTGTAGAGACAAAATAGGAGCAGACACAAGCTTATCTTTCAATGTTTGGAAACTCTTTTCGAACTCCTCAATCCACACAAATTTGACCCTCTTTTTAGTCAACTTGGTCATAGGAGAAGGAATAGAAGAGAACTCATTCACAAACCTCTTATAATAACCCGTTAAGCCCAAGAAGTTCCTAATATCCGATGGGGTCAATGGTCTAGGCCAATTTCTAATCACATTTGTCTTTTTAGGATGCACCTTAATACCATCCCGCGACACTGCATGACCTAGAAAAGCCTTCAACCAAAATTCACACTTCTCATATTTAGCATACAACTTCTCTTCCCTCAATCTTTGCAACACAAACCTTGAATGAGCCCTATGCTCCTCCTCACCATATGAATAGATCAAAATATCATCAACGAAGACTACAACAAACAAATTAAGGTAGGGTTGGAAGAGTTATTCATAAGATCCATTAAGATAGCCAGTGCATTGGTCAACCCAAAGGACATCACAACAAACTCATAATGCCCATACCTAGTCCGGAAGGCCATCTTAGGAATATCACACTCCCTTACCTTCACTTGATGATACCCGGACCAAAGATCAATCTTAGGAAATGGCTAGCCCCTTGCAATTGGTCAAACAAATCATCAATTCTTGGAAGAGGATAATTCTTTATGGTGACCTTATTGAGTTACCGATAGTCAATACACATTCTAAGGGACCCATCCTTCTTCTTCATAAACACCGATGCACCCCAAGGTGATTGGCTAGGTCTAGTAAAAACCCTTCTCGAACAAATCCCTCAATTGCTCCTTCAACTCCTTTAACTCAGTCAGGGCCATACGGTAAGGGGGAATAGAAATGGGTTGAGTATCGGAGAGGAGTTCTATACCAAAATCTATTTCCCTTTCAGGAGGAACACTGGGAAGGTCATTTGGAAAGACAGCAAGGAACTCGTTTACAATTGAACCGACTATATGGGAAGGACTTTGGACTCCACATCCCTAACCTTCCCAAGATGATAAAGACACCACTTATAAATCAATTGACGGGCTTTAATGCAAGAGATGAACCTACCCTTGACCACCACATCATGACTCTCCCACTCAAGGACGGGTTCATTTGGGAATTGGAATTTGACCCAACGAGTTCTACAATCAATAGAAGCATAATATGCATGTAACCAACCCATCCCAAGAATGACATAAAAACAGCCATGTCCAACTCAACAAGATCACAAGGCAATATTTTATGCAAGATACAAAATGGGATAATTTCTATATATTTTTCTAGCAACAATAAATGCACCAATAGGGGTAGAAACCTCATAAGACACACAATAATTCGGCCTCAACATGGAACTTTTTTGCAACAAAGGGGTAACAAAAGAAAGAGTCACACCCAAATCAACCAATGCATACACATCAAAATCAAAGACTTTTAACATACCGGTGACCACATCGGGCATCTCATCAACCCCTTGCCTCCCATGCAAAGCATAAAATCGATTGTACCTTGGGGCACCATCTTGTTAGCCACCTCTCCCCAAAGGAACCGCACTAGCAACTTGTGGATGAACCTCCTTACCCTTGTTGCAATTCGAGGGTAATCCATCACCTTATCCCAACTTCCCAACAACCATAACAAGCATTAGTATCCCTCAAACACGGGCCACTATGACCCCTACCACATTTTGGACACCCACTATTGTGAACTACAACCCCAACACCTTGATCCCTTGGAACATCATTGGCAACCCTCTTATTATTAAATGCATGAGAAGAACATTGGCCTAGGTGGAACCGGCCACCCCTTTGACTTTGGAATTTTCCCTCAAAACAGGCCCTTTTGGCCTCATGACCCCTTCTCTCCCTCAGCTTCTCCTCATCCATTTGTTTGGCATAATCAAACGAGATGAATCCATGTGACTAATCAACATAGCGGACTGGCATTCCTCACTAACCAATTCGGATACACCCATCACGAACTTGTTCATTCTAGACCTTGAGTCGGCAACCAAGTGTGGAGCATACTTTGAGAGTTGGTTGAACTGGAAGGCATACAACCTCACACTCATAGATCCTTGTTTCAAGTTCATGAACTCCACCAGTTTGGCTTCCCTAAGCTCAAGAGGCAAGAACCAATTAAGAAAGGCTGCCTTGAACTCCTCCCATAGAACCACATTTTCTCCTCCTTCCATTGATTGTACCATACTTGTGTTCCCCCTTTGAGTTAGTTGGCTGCCAACTCCGCCTTATCTTCTGACCTCACACTCATGATAGCCAATACCTTGTAGACCTTATTAATGAACTCTTTAGGGTCCTCATCTACCTTAGACCTGTAGAATTCCGGTGGGTTCATCCTTATGAAGTCTTTCACCCGAGATGCTAGTGTAGGAGCATGAGGGCTTGGGCCCCTTGGTTGGCTTGGTTAGCCACAACTGGTGCAAGCAAAGTGAGAGCATCCCGAAGCTCACCATGGGTTGGTTTCTCCTAGGGTGTGCAGCCTCTTCTTCCTCTTGTGTTAGGCATGATCTAGCATAGTAAAGAACTATCATTGGGGGGGGTAACCTTAATTTAACTCTATAGCATGAATGGAAACATTTCCTAAAACGTCTCATAGCCTCTTGCTCATAGTTGTGGTGTACAACACAATCATGAACAAGACTCTAATCGACACGGTGTGTTGGACGTCGAGGACCTAAAAACCTAGTGCTCTGATATCAAGTTTGTCACGACCCAAGCCTAGTGCCTAGATGTGACACGCTGCATGGGGAACTTGAAGGGACCCCAAGCAAGCCTTTTAACATATCATTACATATCATTAGTCAGGGAAGCAGTTAAATAACATAATAAGAGTAGAAATAAGGGAGAAAGGGCTAAGGGAATACTTTCATCACATTAGCACCAAACCAAGAGAGTCAAGGCTCAATAAATAACATGTCCAACAAGACATCTACTACATAGATAAGAGCGGGGGCCAAGACAAACAACTAGGCTCACCCTCGTAGCCAAAACATACATAAAAGAAAGATAGTCTTATAACATAACATGATATCATAAACATCGTCCCTGAAATGGAGGACTCACTAACAAGCTTGAGAGAAATCATACTAGCCATGTGGAGGAGGATGCTCAAGTGGGGCTCCGGTTCCTACATTGTGACATCATGTAGGCATAAAGTATGTGTTAGTATGTTTGAATGTACTAAGTATGTGAGATACAATGCTAGCAAGGGATAGACAATATAATATATGCATAATTATAAGCAAAGGATAGGTATAACATCAATATGGCATGCATGCTCAATGCTTAAGGTAAAACATATCATGATCAAGGAATATAAACTCAATATGTGAAACATACTCAAACCCCTTTGTACCAACCTTAATGAAATGGGCCAAATGACCCCTACTCACCTTACGGTATAACCTTTTTGGAGAGTGTTATCAATACCCCTACCATACGATATAATCTTTTTGATAGGTAATATAAGACATCCCCTACTTTATGATATCATCTTTTGGATAGGAGTTGTGATTCATTCTGTCTTACAGAATGACCTTTTCAATAGAATGTCCACACGTTATGATATGATCTTTTCGGTGGAGCCCTTAAGTCTTTCTACCTTACGGCATGGACTTTTCGGTGAGATGTCCATACCTTACGATATAATCTTTTCGTTAGGCACTATTAGCTAGTCTACCATACGACATGGCCTTTTTGGTAGGGTGTCCATACCTTACGATATGATCTTTTTGGTAGGAATCATTAACCACTCTACCTTACGGAATGACCTTTTCAATAGGAATCATTAAAACTAGTTCATCAAACCATTATATTTCAATCATCAAGAAAGGACTCCTCATTTTCCAAAGAACACAACAAACATGAGAACCCAACAATCTACATGCAACACCATATGTACTTTTCCATGAAAACAACTTACATAGACATCCCTAACATCATCACAAAGTCATCATATTCCTACACTTCCTCTCATCATTAAACATCATACGCATACAATCGTTTCATCATCATTCCATCATTATTTCATCATCATACAATCATCATAATACCACCCAACTCATAAGACAAGCATTGGACTTTCAATTCCTCAAGAAATACTAGCTGGACATTTTATCAAACACTTGACGGGTGTGTAGTACTAGTGTAAAACCATGCAATTCAAGAGTGAAATCATGCAAGGAAATCCATTGTAAAACCATCAATCAACACTTGTTGTTCCTTAAGCAATATACATCAACACTCCTCATCAAATCTTACATTAGATCCAAGATTTATATCTCAAAACGTGCTAAAATAATCATACTTTCATAAACCCCAAATCACTGTACAGTGAAATTTATAATAATCAAGACCCATAAGTAAATCAACATTTATATCATGCAATTTAAGTAAAATAGAAGCTTAGGAACCATGAGTGAAAGGACCCAATGATTCAACACCACATACCTTAGCTTTTGGAGAAACCTTGAAGAAGATTAGAGATGGAGACTTGAAGTTTGGTTAAAATCCTTAAGATTCGGTGAGGGTTTTGGCACTTGAATTTTGAGAGAAATATATGATTAAGTGTTTGAGTGAGTATTTGGAAATGTCTTTGGTGATATGATGGTGAAATAAGGCTAAGTATAGACATTTTCTCGTGGGGGAACACTTAGGCCCAAAGTCTTGGACCGAGACAACAAAACTGGCCAAAATTAACACTGCTCCGCGACAGAGGCGCGTCGTGGAGCTGTCGCGAACCGTCTCCGAAAAATGAAGTTTTGGGAAAATCAAATTTTTCTACGGTTGCTCTGAAATCAGGGACCCTCTTCCCCCTAATTTGGACCCCTGAAAAAGAATATGAAGTCGAATTTTCAAAATAACAAATGAATTTTGAGATATTTGGAATTTAAAATCTTGTGCATTCCGAGGCACTTTTTTGGGCACTTTTTTTGGGGGGGCTCATTTCATTTGGGACTTGAATATTGAGAGAAATATAAGACTAAGGTTTGAGTGAGTATTGGGAAATGTTTTTGGGTAATATGACGGTGAAATAATGCTAAGTATAGGTGTTTTCTCGTGTGAGAAGGCTTAGGTCCAAGACTTAAAAGTCTTGAACCGAAACTGAAAACTGGCACCAAAATAAAGCTGCTGCACGTTGCGAGGGTAATGTGGAAACCTCACTGTTTTCGTGCCACTTTGAAATTTCACAATTCGATACGGTTGCTCTAAAATCGGGGTTAGACCCTTTCCCCCCTAATTTTGACCCTTTGAACAAGAATATGAAGTCGGATTTTTGAAATAACGAACAAATTTTGAGATATATGGTATTTAAAATTTAGCATTCCGAGGCATATTTTTGGGTACTTTTGGGGTCATTTCATGGTCTCCGCCACCTATGCTAGAGGTGTTGTTGGACAAGTTATGTAATTATGGTTTGAGCTTTGACTCTTTGATGATTTTTATGCTATGGAAAACTTCCCTTAGTCCTTTTATCCTTATTTCTATTTTCTTATTGTTGTTTAATTTCTTCCATGACCAAGGATGTGTAAGTGATATACTAAGAGGCTTGTTGGGGTCCCTTTGGGTCCGCATTCGCTATGTCACGTCTAGGCCCTAGGCTTGGGTCGTGACAGATACATCCACTGATAATTAGTCGATCCAGCAATCTTAGCATCAGTAGCTAAATGAATAGGTAATTGCACCATGACATCAAAAGTGAAGAATATTGCAACATGCAAAGTGTTATGGGCATTAGTGCTTCAATATGTTGCAAGTTATCAATTCTCAACTACTTTGATCTAAGCACGCTAAAGAATATTGATAAATCAATAGCAGTTCACACACTTCTTTTGAAAACATACCAAGAAGTGCAAAAATAGAGAAATATTAGATCAAAATCCATCAGGAACCTTTAGATTCTTTGAGAAAAGGCATAATTTGTGCTTATCTTCAACAGGGCCATTAAAGTAAATAGGACCATTAGACCTACCTATGCTGTATGAGGCACTTATCTTTTCCTTAAGTGTGAGGTAACCGATTAATATTCGGTCTAGATGTTGACAAGCCTGTCCCTGTGGTCCAAGTAGCCCTGTTGAGGCGTTGTTATTGACCCTTAGGTGTTCCCATCACCAAGATAACTCTAGGAAAAGAAGAGGTAAAGCCAAGAGGACGTATAGATTATTGCAAACCTATTATTAAGAATTAATCCTAATTAGTACCTTATCGTTTCTAATCTATCTCCCATAGACTTAATTTCTCTTAAATTCTCCCTTGCTCTGGACAGTATTTCTTTTAAGATGAACAATCAAAATGTTCTTAATTCTATTAATTTATCTTCCCGTGCAACTCAGATTGCCGTAACTGAATCTAATTTGGATAAATGGAGTATCCCTAAAGAACCTTTTCATAAGATCTATCAAATAGATCATTTTAATTTTGTTAATAATCACAATATTAAAACTTGTGAATCTACTGTTGCTATAACTAACTCTTTGGAAGTTTTAAAACTCTTGAACGAGCAAGATATAATTAGATACAAATCTAATTTTAATTACTTGCATATTGGACTTGTTCAAGTTGCTATTAAGCCTTTGTTTAGAAAAGGACTTAATATCCCTGTGTGTGCTTTACTTTGTGATGCATGTTTCTTGAATTTTGATGATTCTCTATTAGGAGCACTTGAAAGTAATCTTGCTAATGGCCCTGTTTACTTTAACTGCTATCCTAATTTCTCTGTTGATATTAATGATCCTAATGTTTTGGATACATTAACTTTGATATCAAGAATATGAATATGAGCAGCAAATCTGAAACTAGAGAGTTAGCTGTTATCTATCGTGTGTATTATCGGTTGATAAGAACTACCTTAGCCCCTAAGGCAAGGATAGAGAGTACCAAAGGCATAACTATGTTAATGGAAGCTAACCAAGAGCATAGTATGGTCTTTGTTCCTCGTCTTCTCAGGTTGAACGACCTCTTAGCCAATACAGATTGGCACTTTGAGGCCGTTACCCCGCCTATTCCTTCTCATTCGGAAAATCGTCAGATTGAACGAGCTCCGAGGCTAATAATTAATTACAAGCCTCTGAATGTTGTTTTAAAATGGATTCACTATCCAATCCCTAATAAAAGGGATCTTCTTAAGCGAACTTATAAAGCAAACCTTTATAGCAAGTTCGACCAAAAGTCGGGATTTTGGCAAATCCAAATTGCTGAAAAGGATTGCTATAAGACAGTGTTCAATGTACCTTTTGGACATTATGAATGGAATGTTATGCCTTTTGGATTGAAAAATGCTCCGTCTGAATTTCAGAATATTATGAACAATATTTTCAATCCTTATTCTTATATGTCAATTGTTTATATTAATGATGTATTAATTTTCTCTGAAGACATAGATTCTCACTTTAAGCATCTTAATATGTTTTTCAACATAGTTAGACAAAACAGTTTGGTTGTTAGTGCTAAGAAAATTAAGCTCTTTCAAACCTCTATTAGATTTTAGGTCATGACTTGTACCAAGGTAGTCATAAGCCTATTTGTAGAGCCATAGAGTTCTCTAACAAATTCCCAGATGAAATTAGGGATAAAAACCAATTACAACGATTTCTAGGAAGCCTTAATTATGTCTCAGATTTTATCCCTAACATTAGGCAGATCTGTGAACCCAGGCGCCTTAGAAAAACCCCAGCACCTTGGAGTGATGAACAAACCCAGACTGTTAGGAAAATTAAGAAGATAGTTCATCCTTGTCTAGGCATTCCTTACCCAGAAGCCTTCATGATAGTTGAAACGGATGCTTCCGAACTAGGTTACGGAGGTATTCTTAAGCAGCGTATAAATCCAAATAGTTGTGAGCAACTAGTGAGGTTACTTTCGGAGTCTGGAACTCTATCAAAAGAATTATAGCACTGTTAAAAAGGAAGTTTTATCTATAGTGCTATGTATCACAAAATTTCAAGATGACTTGGTTAACAAACCATTTTTACTTCATGTTGATTGTAAATCAGCAAAACCAATTTTATTTAAAGATGTTAAAAATCTGGTTTCAAAACAAATTTTTGCTAGATGGCAAGCTCTACTATCTAGCTTTGATTTTGAAATTGAATATATTAAAGGAGAAAGCAACTCCCTTCCAGATTTCCTAACCCATGAATTTCTACAGGGTCATGAATCCATCAAGGCCTACGGTCAGACCTTTCGTCCCATCAGACCTGGCCTAAGTGAGGCCTTCATTTCCTCCTTTGCCTAGTCCGGCCCAAAGCCAAAACAAATTTGCTGTTCTTGGAAACATCCCTCAACTCCCAGGTCCAAAAACAGTAGGCCCAAAACCTGAAATCCCTTCTGGATCCTCTTCAAAGGTCCAAACCAAAAAGAGTTATGAAATGCCGATGCCAGAATCATTTTCTCAGGCTGTAACCCCTAAAGTCCAGCCCAAAGAACAATCCTCCCTGGCCCAAGAGTCTTTCGAGTATATTCCTACTAGGGAATTTCCCATACTAGCCTTAGATAAGGAGTATGAGACCGGTAGAGTTCAGGATTTAGTTAAACCCTACTACCTTAATTCCAACTACGTTGATAGTCCTGACCCACTTCATACTCGCTTGTATTTTGAGGCCATTCTTGTTGATACCGATTCAATTTTAATCGAGCATGTCTATTCTGAGAAAAACTCTGAATTCATTCTTTACTCCCAGTTCACCATCAAAAGGATTCTTTCCACTTTTGAATGGAAAGCTGATCATCTTCTCACTCCCATACCTCTGAGTATGCGCCATAAACCTCAAACCTACAACTGGTTCACATACAAGCAAGCATGGTATAATTTCATGTACCTCTCAGACCTACTCACACATGGTTTGTCAAGTACAGTTCGAATCTTGCCAAGGCCACTATTCCTAGGTGGTTTTATGACTGGTGGAAAGCTTTCGGAGGAAAGCTAGAAAATCTCCCTCGTCATTTCTTGCAGAATATGAAGACTTTCAAACAACCCAAGAGATCACCACTTTGCCTGCGCATATTAAAATGTGCAAATATTTCATCCAAAAAAGGATTTCGTATATCATCAGCTGGGACTTCAAAGTCATCGACTTTGACCGTATCAGGTATCTATCCAAGGGGATAATGGTGAAAGGATGGGTTCCAAAATCGAAAACCCCTACTCCGAGCAAAGGAAAATTAGCAGCTCAGTCCACTTCTTCAGCTCCATCCAAAGCAGATCTCAAGAAGAAGCTACAACAGGCTCTTCGAGATATTGATAACCATGATGAAGCCACTATTTTACAGCTCCTTGCAGAAGCTGGATCCTCTGAAGACTCCTCGAATAACGGAGATATGTGTTATCCTAAAGGTATTGCACAGGCCTATCTAGAAGCCTATGATGAATAGGATTTCTAATCTCTGTAGAAAATAGAGTTTCAAAGAAACGGAATTATTTTCTACATAGATCAGTTCTACTATTCCTAACAGGAATCTAGTTCGAGTACTGTTCAAAATACCTTTATCATTGTAGTGGGAATGCCCACTTTATGTCTTTGTGAGTGCCTACTTTATCGCTACTTTCCAACTGGAAAGAAAAACTGATAGGCACGCGTCTGGTCCACACTTCTAAAGGAATCATATCCTTTTGTCATGCGTCTGTAATGGGGTCCACTCATTAAGTGTTGTCAATCACTCTTAGCCGCCCCCTAGACCCACTACTTTATTGAAGAAAGATAGTTGTCATAGGGTCCCATTTTCCATTACCTTTCGTCGACAACATCCAGGTCGTCCACGCGTAAGGATCTTATGCCTTACTTTATGTCACCATTGTAGCATTTGACACATGGACATCATATTTCATATTCTTCTCCTATATTTTAAAAAGTGTAATCCAAAAACTTTTGCATGTCGACTAGGTAGATGTTAAGACCAAAAATTGGATCCCAACTAAAGAAGAATAAAATAAAGCAGATGCAACTGATTTAATGCAAGAAATCTCTCAAAACCTGGAGTCCTAAGTATAAGAGCATCTAATATAGTACTGAAGAGTAAATACAACTATCTTATCATTATGTACAAGTTGTCTCATAGAATAATATCTAATACAATGTTTGATAATAAAGTAAAAGAAATCTCAAAGATCCATGATAACTCGAAGTTTGACCCTCACCAGTAGGATCAGGATGGATGTAAAAAAGTCCAACAAGAGTGAATCAGCTACCCTGTGTGGCTCAGCACACCGAAATATACCCAGTAGGTCAAACCGACTAGGTAATATAAATTGAAGCAAGTATGTAATAACAAAGAATCCTATCACATGCACCAAAAGGGTTAGTACACAATATAATATGATCACAAATAGTAAGTGCAGATGATGAAACCAATCAATGATGCAAATCCATGCTATGCATAAATACTATACAATCGCAGGCCATGTACAAAGTGAAATACCGACTATTGCGTGACCGATGTACACATCTATCAAGACAAACAAACAAGATAGAACCCGAACGTGTCGCGGAATATGGATGTATAATCACGATTGTCATAGGGCCGGGGTACACAGCTGTAGAGTTGAACTATAAGACAGAACCCGAGGGCAGATCAGACTATATTCAAGATGTTGCAGGCCTTAATAATACCTCAAAGAGTCGTAAGCCTTAAGATGAAGTGTCTTGAGGCATCACAGGACCCAAGTAAAGTAGATATAATATAAAGTATGTGCATGTCAGTGCCACCATCGATAGGATCGAGGTTAGAAACAACACTAATATGGAGTGAATACTAGAATGCAGAAGCAATAACAAAAAAAGAAAGTGAAAAACTACTTAAAGATATGGGAAGTTCAAAGGAAAGATCCAGGAATTTCCAAGAAAATTTTTATTCTAAGGCCTTGACAAGATCCAAGTAACAACGTAAAGATTTATGGAAGAAATCTAATGCCTTTACTTGAGAAAATGAATCAAAACGTTAGATTCGGATCTTGACCGCTTTATGAGTAACTAAAGATAATAATTAGTATCTAAACTGATTACCTTCTAAAGGATACCAAAAAGAAATCAAAGATATCACAAGAAGAAAGTACTTTATACCTCAAACTATATACTAGTAAAGGTTTAAAGGTAAATTCTCAAAGAACAAGTCACAAAGGTTTCAATTGAATTCTCTCAAATATCATTAATATCAATCTAATTATCTTTTAATGAAAGAAAAAAGACTCCTATATATATTATAGGGTCCTTGGACGTCCAAGACTCCTTAGGTTAGGCGTAAGGAGTATCCAAAATCTAAAAAGAAAATTACAAGGTAGATCCTACTCTAGAAAGGAAATAAAGTTACCTTAATTAGGAATAGACTTAGTAGTTCTA
>JAOTQR010142065.1:0-20428 GCA_025774065.1 Solanum ossicruentum | reverse complement strand
CCCTACTCTTATTCTCATGGACCATAATTAATTCAAGTATAATTTACACAATTTTTGTGAAATTTTCCATGAGCCATTTTTATCCCAATTGAATTGTTTACGGGGTCTAACACTACTACCTATGGTGACTGAAGTACAAACCCCCTGATAGGTTATCAAGGTATGAACCCCTTGACACAATCACCCGGCATACAACCCCCTATTAGGGCACGGTCACAAGCCAACACTATATAGAATAATATCATTTATACGTTCATCCCTTTGATCATCATCTAGTCATCATATCCATACATAGATTTCATCATCATTCTATTCTCATTTCATCATAATATAACCATCATAAACATACATGCATTTCATCATCATTCTTTCATCATATAGTCATTCAACCCATAGTATAAGCATTGAGCTCTCAATTCCTCAATAAGCCATAACTAGACATTTTATCAAACACTTAGAGGGTGTGTAATGCTAGTATAAAACCATGCAATTCAAGAGTGAAATTATGCTAGTAAATTCAATGTAAAACCTTCAATAGATACTTCGTAACACCCTCAATCAAGATACATCAAAACCCTTCATCAGACCTTACAATAGATCTTAGATTCATAGCCGAAAACATGGTTAGACACAATTTCATGTACCTCAACATAGTATGCAGTGAATTTCATAATGAATAAGACTCATGAATAAATCAACTTTAAATCATGCAATTTTGAGTATAAAGAGCTTGAGTATCATGAGTGAAAGGAACCCATGAAAGAAATCCACATACCTTAGCTTTGGAGATGAACTCGATGAAGATTGAAGATGGAGACTTGAAGCTTGAGAGGAAATCTTTAGATTCGGAGAGGGTTTTGAGACTTGAGTTTAGGAGTAAAATATTTGGCTGAGTGTTTGGATGAGTATTAGTGAATATTTAGAATGATATGACGGTGAAAAATGGCTAAGTATAGGTATTTTCATATTTGAAAACACTTAGGCCCAAGACTTAAAAGTCTTGGGGCGAAGTCAAAAATCTGCACACAAAAATGTACCAGTGCGCATCACGAAGCGGCGCGAAAACAACACTGGAAATTGCATTTTTGGAAAATCAAAATTGCTAATCGTTTTACTCTTAAATTGGGGTGAGATCCATTTTTCGCTCAAATGACCCCCTGAACAAGATTATGAAGTTGGATTTTCAATATCGCGCGCAGATTTTGAGGTATATAGAAAATACAATTTCGGGCACTTTCGAGGCACATTTGGGGCACTTTTTGGGGTTGTTTCAGGGGTGTTCAACAATCAATAAGAAAGTAAACTAAACTAACTATCACAAGAGATAATCAGTAATAGAGAGCAACTAGGGTATTATATTCCCTATAATTCCACAACTTAGTATCACTGGATAACCCACTTCTTGTCTTACCTAAAGCATGTAGGATGGTAATTTAAGTTCACAAAGACCTTTGGTCAAAGGTGAGAGACAAATTTTACTATGCGACTTGGTCTATCTCCTTAGTGTGCAATATTAACCATTACCTGTAAGTCCAGTACAACCTCCCCTTAGCCTAGTTCAATTGATTAGAGGAGAACATATTAATTGAATTTTGTTAATCAATCTATTTTTCTATTCATTACTACCTTGGTCCAATCAGTAACACTAGGCAAGTGTTCTAATATTGTTCACCACTAGAAAATATGCAAAACGAAGAGAATTGATTAATACATGCATATACCCAATCATAGAATTGTAAATTATTTGGATTTACTTTGTTAGGTCTTCATAATTCTCACAACCCTAGTTATGAATTTAACTACTCATATTATGTGTAGAAGAAGAAATTATAAATTGAAAAAAAATATAATTAAACACTTACACAATTGAATTGAGCCCAAGAAAATCCAAGATTAATGAGAATTACAAGATTGAAGATCAAATTTACTCACAAGTGTTTTCTCACAATCTTCTCTCTCAAGTATTGAGTTCTCCAAGTACAAACCCTAAAACTAATATATAATGTCGTCCTCTTCTAAAAAATAACCTAAAAGTACTATTTATCATAATTACAATTATGTCCTAAATAAATTAGAAAAATTGGTCGGCAAACTCTACGAAAGATCTCTACGACTCATAGTGTGATTTACGACTTATAATCGGGGTCTCGCAATCAGCTACTGGGATTTTGTACTTCTCTTCTATGACATAACTCTACGATAAACTGATCTATGACTCATACTGCATGCTTGTAGGCTTTAACTTTATCAGATTTTCCCTCACTAAAAATATTCATGAAACCTACCTATATGACTCGTAGAATACTTTACGACTCATATGCATGTCTCGTTGAGTTCAGAAATCATCCCTCACTGTAATTTCACACAAGATCCCCTTTACGACTCGTAGAATGCTTTACGATCCATAGAGGGTGTCGTAAAGCATCAAAGACTAAAAACTTTTGCAATTTTGCCCCAAATCATGGACAACCTATAATCCTTACACAAAAGCATATAAAACCCACAAATATAGCATTGAGAACACACAAAATCCTATGTTTTAAGCATCAAAAGTGTTGTATTTTGACATCACATCAATACCCTTAACTTAAAATTATTGTTTATCCTCAAGTGACGACTCAATCTATATAGACAATACAGTAATACACAGACCACAACTTAATGGCATATATCACAAACAATTCAAACTCAGATACCCACACCAGCTTTTCAAAATAGAATCAAACAGCTATTTAGCAAACCAATGCAAATTAGTAGATGTGACAACACAACTAGGACAAGCAAGGGGATATCAACAGTCCATAATCACTGAACAACTCAAATGCTAACAATGCAATGCAAGTACCCTTACAGAAACAAGTCCCATATATCACACTCAATGATGATGCCATGTTTAACCTTGGAACTGTGCAAAAATACTCACTCTCACAAAAGATATTCATGCATAATGACTAATACCATAGGCTTGCCCCTATACTCATGACTCAGACCTTCAACTAGCTTGACTAGGATCACTTTAGGGCTTCTTAGACTTGTAACATAGTCTCAGGGGGATTTGGTATGACATTTTAGGAAAATAATGACTAATGACCCTCCTTAAAACTGCATCTTTCTACACTTTTGTCCCACTAACTCTTTTCATTTTCACCTTAGTCTCCCTTTTTCCTTATTCAAGCTTTTCCGGGTGCTTTCTTCTCATTTTTCAGTTTTTTTGCCTTATTTTCACACTTCATTTTGCTTTTTAGCTCAATTAAAGGCATCTTATTATTTTTCTTGCACTCGATACATGAATTTTTTTTCTTTTTCTCCTCATTCCTAAATCAGCCCTTATTTTTGTGCTTTTACCTTACACCAACCACCCTCAACTTAGGCTTTTAAACTGTGTTAAAGTGCATAATATCTTTCCTCCGAACCAGTGCCACTTTTGATAGCCATCCTCAACTTAAGCTTTTTGCTTCAATCGAGGTGCACAATGTTCAAGGATAGACCAGGACCAATTTTAGGATTTTCACTTAATAAGGCTAGGTTAATTAGGTTTTTAGAAAGAATTGGTATATGTAAGGCTCAAATATTTGGAACAAGGAATATATCATCAGTTGGTTGGTTATTTTTAGGCTGAAGTGCACTATTTCAGAACAAAGGCCTAAGATCCTTTCCTAATCCATTCAATCTACGATCTAACTTAGAGTAACATGTCAAGTTCTGAACTAATACAAAATACATGAATCTAGCAAAATAAGCTCACACTCTCATGGCATTGCATACATTATCAACAAAAGACTCACATACCATGCTTCTCATCCCAATTTACCCTTATTTATCAGAACAAATATTGTCAAACACCTAGACATGCATGATTACTACCTAACTACTAATCAAAAAAAAAAATTGGGTATCATTTTTTGAAACAAAACACAAAAAAATATGTTATATGCCACAAGTATTAGTACTATATGCTACAAATATTATCTAGACATCCTAAACTATTGGTCCAACAAAAATTAAATATCCACAAGGAAAAAGAGTACAGGCAAGAAAACCTCAGGATCAAAAATTAGGGTAGTTATGGATCATAAGATACTCTGACTTGACTGAGGCCCATAACAACTCACACCCCATCAAAAAGATGTGTATTATCCCCAATGTACAAGATTAAGCAAAAATAGAATGTAAGGGGTCAAGAACATACCTGGGCGCCTAAGCGACAGTCTGTGGCTGAGTCTAGCCACCCTCTCCTTGTGGGGTATTCTACTCAACGTTGGTACTCTGTCCGGAGGGGCCAACACCCTCCACTTGCTCCTCCTCTCAAGATCATCTGATCTCCCCATTATGCCTCGACTCTCTTAAGGCGTGCTCAAGATCCTTTTCCTTTGACATTCTTGCATGTACATGTCTTTCCTCTGGGTCCTTATCCGTGTAAGGTCTCTCCCCGATGGAATAATAGATAGGCTCATCAGGACCAAATAAATCAAGCACCGACACTGGAGATATCTCGAGTAATATGACTGGTGCCGCAAGTGTTGTTGTCATATCAACCTAGAGCTGCTGAATCTCCAACTTCAAGGATGATAAATCTGAAGCCCGAGCCTCATTCAATCTCTTCTGAACCCTCTCCTCAAAGGCATCGATGCGGACATCCACTGTAGAAATATGATCTTGGATGGTACAAACAGTGAATGCCTGACTCCAACCCTCCGAGTCCATGATAACCTGGTGGTTCCATGACCTGATCACATGCTAAGGCCCAGTTGACCCTTCAAATCTACGATAGCCTGGGGGACCCATGGCCTGATCTGCTGAATAAGTTGAGTCAACTGGGCCTCAGTATGTGATAACTGTTGTGCCATGGCCTGGATAGAAGTGGCGGACACGTAGACTATGCTCGCAGTAGGTATCTGTGAAGTAGTGGCCTCTAGTGTAGTAGCAGTAATAGTAAGCCCCCTCTCATCATCTATATCATTCTGAGAGAGCCTTTCCTCAGTAGTAGCAACTATCACAGTGTCAATCTCAGAACCCTTAGGTGGTGGCGCTGGGGCGAACATCTCTAGCATAGGAGGGGGTTGTGCTCACTAGAGTTCCACTGGGTTCTCATTAGCCTTGATCAAGCTAGGCTACAAAGTGTGTTGGTCCTCAACTCTAGCTGGTGTAAACTCTCCACCCTAGACTCTAAGCAGAGCCTGTAAATCAAACATGGGAATGGGGTGGAGGTGGCCCTCTTCGTTGCAGCCTCATGTATCTGCTCAGCGATGAAGCAGGCCCAATCAATATCATAGCCAGCTAAGATACTGACCATTAAAATTGTATGCTCCAGCGTCAAAGTATTATCAGCGAGCGTCGGGCAGATATGTAAACGGATATTAGCCCACCAATATTTGGCGGGAAATCTGAGCGAAGCCTTGACAATAGGCTCCATGTGGGTGGTAACCAAAGCAGGTTCCGGACCCTGCTTTGCTATATACCCCGCCACCAATCTCTATAATGTGGCTCGATGCTCAGGATCCTTTATGATAAGTGGGTTCCTGACCTATCCCAACCTATAATCAAACTCTATTGTGTCTCTGGGGGCACGATTCTCAGGACCAAATAACTTGCGGTAGCTAGTTTCCTCTGATATGTCGACCCACTAACCCCCCACTCGTGTCTCTATCAGACTGGGCTGAGTGAAAGGTTTCTTCCCCTTGGGGAAAGAAAGATGGGTAGATAATGGCTGCATAGGATACGTAGAACTCCCTCACCATAATTGGGGTGTACCATCCAAACAACTCCGTCAGACATTGAAGCCCATGACTGAATCATCGTGTCTTGGTGATCGAGGACATGGCTGAGTCAATCTGCAATAACTTTGGGCTCCTCAAAGATAGAATGGGTCAGCTTACCTCTCTCCTTTAGCTGCATGCCCTCTCAATAGATCTCATCTATGCCCTCAACGTACCATGGGTTAGCAAAGGCATCTAGTGCAGATGATGATAATGGTGCAATTGAGGACTCGACATCTGCTCCTTCCTCAAAGCCCTCCTCAGAACTGGCCTCCTCTCCGGATGAAGTCATCTGTGGCATGTTGCTCCCATCACTGCCACGCTCTTCAGACTGGGAAGGACTAGCACAGGGGTCTAAATGCGCCCAGCTCTGGCTGCGGCTCTGGTCTATGGTGCCAAAGTCTCTGCATTTGGCTGGGCATCAAGTATTTCTAGTGAACAACTCAATTGAGTGATCTAGTCTATATCTGAAGTCTCATCCCTCGAAGAGTCATACTTGAGCCTTACCCGTAGGGCTAGAATCGCATCGCATTTAGCTTTGGGGGCCGTCATACCTAAAACATCAATACATAAACACCATGGTTAGCCTACAAATGAAGAATTAAAATGCAAGAATTCATCCGAGTACAGTTGCAGAAGGGTTTCAAGAAAGTACCTTTATGAGTCATAGTGTACACTATGAGTCGTAAAGTGCCTTCGTAAACTGGTGGTTTAGAACAATTTTGGTTATTGGAAAAACCTATGAGATCAGGTATGACTCATAAAGTGTTTTATGAATCATAGAAAATTCCAGCGAGTAATAAAACTCAGGCAGGGATATACAAGACCTATCTATGAGTCATAAAGTGATCTATGCCTCGTAGAAGGTCTCGTCTGATGGATACTCAGAAATATCAAGTTTCTGGAATTTTACACGAGGGACAACTACGACTCATAGATTGCTTTATGGGTCATAAAAGCCACTCGTGGACCAAAAATATCAATCACCTGAGTCATTAAATCCATCACATAGACCCTAAAAGACATTTTCAGAAAACCACATATCAGCATCGAAGCAAGAACACAAGTACCAACATGGTTTCAACCATACAATCCTATCCCCCAACATATTTTAGGCATACACACCCCATCAAAAATGATTATGCATGGATTATCCTATGGTTCCAAATATTCCTGTTAGACTTACACAAAATCACATACCTATGCCATCACCCATCAATTCTACAAACATAATTCATTCAATATCATTCAAGCATACATGGTGGATGATTTAATAGGTACAACAATTAACAATCACAAGGCCAAAATACTCAATTCCAGATTCAATTAATCAATTCAACGAAGGGCAACCCAATTTCACACAACACAATTAAGATTCAACAAAGGTTTCATGTCTAAACATTATGCTCCATAACATTTTCAAATCAATCAATTAAAACAAGGCAAATTAAGGGTTAAAACTAAGTTGAGAACTTACCAAGAGTGGCGATTACTATGAAGAAGAGAGAAGGTGAAGCACAAAACCCTACTTTACCAGAATGTCATCAAAAAGTGAGTCGTGGTGGTCAAAAATTGATTGGAATTTTAGGGACTGGGGTAGGTTGGGTGATTTTAGTCAATTTAGGTCAAATGTGAGGTCAAAATAATTTGACCCCTCATTTTATACTTTACTGGGACATCTGTGAATTTTCTAGGCTTGGGGTTACGAAACCTCGATTACGAGTCATAGATGTTTCTATGGCTCATAGATCATGCTTTCATAGACCCCTCAATACTTAGCAAAATTCTATAAAACTTACCTGGGTCCACAAACCCCATTCACAACTCGTAGTTTGATCTACGAATCATAAAGTTGGCTCGTGGAATGGAGTGCATATTTTTCCTATTCACTGTAAATCTCGACGAGATGGGGTGCGAGTCATAAACTACTTGATGACTCATAGACTTAGTTGTAGAGACTTAACATAATGCTCTTCTCACCCAAATTGCTGACTTTGTCTTGTAACTGCATACTCTTCATAAAAATACACTGTTACCCTATATGTAACCAGCCCATTATCCAAAATTGCAATCCAAGCAAAACAAAACAACTACTTACAAATCCAAAAACTGAAAATAAACCCAAAACTAAGCTATTACATCAAAAACCTTAGGTTGCCTCCCAAGGAGCGCCTAATTTATTATCGCGGCACGACATAGGAAAATTGGTTACTCAGACTTCACCAATTACCCAAACTTCACTCTTGAGCTCATCTAGATACTTCATAGACTGACGGATATCGAAGACAACTTCTTTGTCATTCAATCTAAGCCTGAGTTAACCAACTTCTATATCCACTAGAGCCCGTCCAGTGGCTAGGAATGATCTTCCTAAGATGATTGGCACATCGAAGTCAACCTCGCAATCTATAATCACAAAGTCTGCAAGGAATATGAATTTTCCACTTTAACCAACACATCATAGAGTATCCCCACAATCTTCTTCACCTTTCGATTTTGCCATCAGTAGCCACATGTTAGTTGGAGTAAGGGCTCCCAATCTAAGCTTCTTGTACAAGGGGCATTAAATTGATACTAGTACCTAAATCACATAGTTCCCTTGTGAACTCTACATATCCTATAGTGCAAGGTCTGGTCAAAGCACCTGGATCTTCATGCATCTGAATTAAGGACTTCATAGTGATAGCACTGCAATGTTGAAGCTCTTGATAAAGCTCCTGACTCACGGTGTGCTCTTTGGTGACGAAGTACTTCATATACTTGGCATAGCCCAACATTTTTTCCAAAGCCTCAATGAGAGGGATGTTAATAGTAGTTGCTTGAGCATGGAGAGAATGCGTTTGAACTTGTCTTCCTCCTCCCTTTTTTTGATTCTTTGAGGGAAAGGAGGAGGAGGCCTAGGGACGAGCTTAAATTTATGTGGAGCTTTCGCTGCTTCACTCACCACATCCTTTCCACGATCATCTCCTGTATCTGCATCCTTAGCTGTAACCATCTCCTCACTAACATCTTCCTCATCAACCAACATAGGAGGATCAATAGTGCTCTTACCACCCCTAGTAGTAACCGCTATACAATGCCCTTTATTCTTAGTATTTTGCACTGTGTTGCTAGGCAATATACCCTTTTGACACTGATTTAACTGAGTTTACACTTGATCAAACTGGTGTACAAGCTGTTTAATAGCCACAGAATGTTCTCTACTTTCTGATTTATTCTTGAAATATCTGATTTCATGCCCCTTAGAGTCTCATCCTGTGTCTCTTCCTTATTCAACATGTGGTCAAACATCTATTCAAATTATGGAATCTCCTGTACCTATATTTCAGTTATGTAGGGGAAAATATAGACCATTTTTGAAGCCTTCTCTAGGACCCCAATCTGCATCCAGGACTTTGTTCCTATCTAGTAACCTATGTGGTTGCATTGAAAGGTCCATCTCTACCATAGTTCCGACCTTAGTTTCCTTGACCTTAACGCCAATAGTCCTGATTGGAACCTTAGGCATTGGTCCAGAGACCCCCATCTAATCATTCACAAAACATGCGTCCTCCTCATAGTATGGCTGTCGTACATGGATGCACGCGGGGGTTGGTGAACCACTGCGTTTACTCTCTCTTGGTTCTGCCTTACTACCAGATCCATGCTTGTGTGAAGTTGAGCAAGTTGTCACATAATTTATTGATTAATTTTGACTTGCTCTGAACCTATACTAATAACACATGAACTCCTCATAAAAGCTCTATCCTATTGTCCCCATGCTCGACACCTATGGACCACTAGCTCTATATACTCTTCAATTCAACTATCTTGTGGTCAGGGATACTCCTCAGATATTAAGTAAACCGTTCCCATGTAGTGCTTATCGAATCACCAGAAAGATGATCAAAGTTGTTGATCTGGTCCTTAAACTTAAGCTTCTTTGATCTAGGAAAGTACCTCTCCAAAAAAGGCCTTTTGCAAATCTGCCCAGCTAATGATTGAACTCTGTGGGAGCTCAGACAACCACAATGCAGCATTTCCCATGAGAGACAATGGGAAAACACGAAGTCCCATGGCATCCATAGATAGATTCTGTATTCCCATCACACTCTTACAAAAAAATGCCACATTGTGCAAGTGGCTATGTGGATTCTCTGATGGTAAGCCCGCGAATGGCCCATAGTTCTGCAGCATGTAAAGTAAACCACTAGAGACTATGAAATTTGTGTAAACCACTAGAGACTATGAAATTTGTGTCTGTCGGTAGTGGTGACAACACAATAGCTCCCATCACATCCATAGCTATGGCGTTCAACCTATACTGATTCCACTGGTAAGCATTGGTGCTGAAATCCCGAGGTTGTGGAATACCCTTCAAAAGAGGTGGGTTGTCAGTCCTTTTATTATCATTATTGTTCCGGTTCAAGGCTACATTAGCCGCGTTATTGTTCTTGAGCCATTCTTCTTATAGTTCAGTGGATCTTTGGATCAAGTGAAGTTACGGGTTGACTTGACTCCGAGTGATGGGCATACACTATTCATACACCCTGCTATGAAACAAAAACAAAAATAAAATAAAGGGAACTAAGGATTAACACTCGAATTACTTAATGAATCTAACTAAGTCTAGCCATATTCCTCAGCAATGGCACCAAAATATTGATATCACCCAAGTTACAACTCCATTTTAGAGGATGAAATGGTCTTTGTCAAGATATAAAGCCTAACCAAGGTTAGGATAGAACCTACAGGGAATATGTAGACTGAAGACAAATTCACCAATAAGCAATTCAAATAGTTAACCAACTTAATTCCCCGAAAAGGGGGGTTGCAATAATCAATAAGAAAGTAAACTAAACTAACTATGACAAGAGACAATCAATAATAGAGAGCAACTAGGATATTGTGTTCCCCATGATTCTCCAACTTAGTATCACCGGATAACCCAATCTTTGTCTCATGAATAACATGCAGGACGGTAATTTAAGTTCCCCAAGCCTTTTGGTCAAAGGTGAGAGGCAAATTTCATTATCCAAATTGGCCTATCTTCATAGTGGACAATATTAACCATTACCTATAACTCTCAGTACAACCACCCCTTAGCCCAGTTCGGTTGATTAGATGAGAGCACAACAATTGAATCCTGTTAATCATTCTCTTTTCCTACTCATCGCTATCTTGGTCCAGTCAGTAACACTAAGCGAGTTCTAATGTTGGCCGCCACTAGAAAATATGCAAAACAAAGAGAATTGATTAATACATACATATACCCAATCCAAGAGTTGTAAATTATCTGGATTTACTTTGTTAGTTCTTCATGGTTCCCACAACCCTAGTTATGGATTTAGCTACTCATGTTATTTGTAGATGAAGAAATTATGAATTGAGAAAATATAATTAAACACTTACATATTTGAATTGAGCCCAACTAAATCCAAGATTGATGAGCATCATAAGATTGACGGTCAGATTTTTCTACAAGTGTTTTCTCACAATCTTCTTTCTCAAGTTTTGAGTTCTCCAAGTGCAAATCCTAAAATTATTGAATAATGATGTCCTTTTCTGAAAAATAACCTAAAAGTGCTATTTATAGTAATTACAATTAAGTCCTGAATAAATTATACCATGAAAGCTCTATACGACTCGTAGTGTGATTTACGGCTCGTAGTCGACGTCTCGTAATCAGCTACTAGGATTTTGGACTTCTCTTCTATGATGTAACTTCACAACTCGTAAACAGATCTGAGACTCGTACTGCATGCTCGTAGGCTTCAACTTCATCAAATTGTATCTCACTAGAAATCTTCACGAAGCCTATCTATACGACTAGTAGAATGCTCTATGACTCATATGCATGTCACGTTGAGCTGATCGTCAGAAATCATTCCTCACTAGGATTTTTCACAAGACCCCCCTCTATGACTCGTAGAATGCTCTATGATCTATAGAGGGTCTTATAAAGCATTAAAAACCAGCAACTTCTGCAATTTTACCCTAAATCATAGCCAACCTATAATCCTACAAATCTAAACATAAAAGCACATAAAACCCACAAATATCGCATTCAGAACACAAAATTCTAAGTTTTAAGCATCAAAAGTACTATATTTTGACAGCACATCAGTTCACAAAACTATCTATAGTATAAAACTCTGGTCATATCTCATTCAACATAGGAGTGGAAACACTTAGATCTATAGGCAAGATCAAAACTAATTAATGAATTTATCGCTTTTCATCCTCACAACTCAACATGAGTAACAATCAACAAGTGGTATATGGGACTAGGCTATGAGCATAGTAGTCTTATGCCAGACGGGAATAGACTATCATCTATACTGAAGTATAAGGAATATAAAAGATGGCAAAGAATTGACACCTCACCTAAATCAACCTATCACCTTCGAAAAATCAAGATCTGTTTCAGTCTATCACATCATCATCTACCCCTTAGCTCAAGGGTCATCTCTCAAGTGTTGTGAATCTGTTCCGTCTACTAGGCTATAAGCATATACTTCCACATGATCGAGGAATCACTATCCACAAGAATAGGTGTCTTAAACTCTTCTATTGTACTAGAGTCTCATAGGTAAAATAGCCATTACGACTCCCTTCAAGGATACCACTCTTAGCATCATTCTATCTCTATGGTAATCTCTACATATTTGTTGTTCTTACTTGCGCACGTAACCACTTCCCCCAATTCTTACAATCTAACCTCCTTTTTGCTTGTAAACTCCTAACTTCTGTGCCCCCATAGACTCATTTGCATAAGACTTAGGCCATCATGGAAAACTCATCATCGTCTATCCATAAGCCACAAATCAATTGAGTTACTCAGAATGATAAGGAATATTTACATCAACCTACTCTATATTGACAACATCTAGATTCTTATAGTAGTCATAGCTTAGAGCTTCACATATCTTTACATTATCATGGGTACACAAATCAAGCCTCTTCTTATCTAATGTTCCATCCTTAATTCTCTATTTCCATCTAAGGCACCTCTACCATACTCACTACTTAACATTCCTTGCAAGTCAACACCTTAGTTTCAACCTCACACTATGGTGAACCCCTTAAGGTGAATCTCCAGACATTACTATCTCCTCTTTCGCACTACTCCTCAAAATTCAGGCTTAGGGGCCTAGTACTAGCACGTGCATCTATCACACACCTCTAATATTACACCAATCTTACAATTACTATGTAAATTTCAAAGCATAAACCCACTAAAATCTCATAGTAGGTATTCAATCAACACATCCCCTCTTCATAACTCAAGTACCATTCACCTATTCACTACACCTCCTTATCCGCTTAAGTTCATAACTCAATGAATCTCATGACCTTTTACTTAAAAATTATAAGCCTAATTTAGATCCATCATATTGAAAGCACTCTGTTCCCCTATTTCACATTTAACTTTCACCCTCAACATACAAATACCTGAATACATCAACATCGACCTTTTTCTAGTTCTGAGTACGCTCTAACATATTCTAAAACTAAATCCTTCTCTATCTATACCTTATCATGACAACCATAGGGTACCCATCAAATTTTCATCAAACTTATGACAATCAACTTGTCATCTCATTATTTACCTATTAGGTATATAACTCTAATTACAAGCCCCAATCAACTATCACTATCACTATCTCGTCCTTTCCTTTCAATTATCATTATTCTAGCTCTGGAATGACAGCTCTACTCAGGATGTCATAAGACCTCACATCTTACTCTTCGGTGGTACCATCAAACTCTTTAGAGACATAAGTTTCT
This sequence comes from Solanum ossicruentum, assembly GCA_025774065.1. Classification (NCBI taxonomy): domain Eukaryota; kingdom Viridiplantae; phylum Streptophyta; class Magnoliopsida; order Solanales; family Solanaceae; genus Solanum; species Solanum ossicruentum. The sequence continues at coordinate 6,902 of JAOTQR010142065.1, read as the reverse complement.
CTCTCATGCATAACATCAAAAGTAAGTTAAGGACTAGAATTATATTCATCACAACATCTAAGGAGACATCTGGAGAACTTTCCTTATCTTCTCTAACTGTGGGTGCTGCTGTAGAAGCTTGGGCCTTTTGGCCCACTCAGGACAATCCCTCTGGAAGTGACCCATTTGGCCATCCTTGTCACATCCATCAGTTCCTTTTATGTCATTCTCCCAAGTGTCGTTTGCCACACGTGCCACAAGATGGTATGCCTCAGGGACCTCAGACCATACAGCATATGACTTAGATCCTTGAGCTCTAAGGTTATGAGGTCCTGCTTAAAAGAAACTCTTATTCCTATTCCTCCTTGACTTCTTAAACTCAGGCGAGTTCATCCTTAAGGACTCACAAACTCTGGATGTATTTGGGACACCCCGCCTACCTGCTCCCTGTCTAACAACTAGTGTTGTGACAGCCTGGGCCAAAGTCTTGATTGCTTGGCAAAGCTTAGCATTGTTGATTTCCTCTTGTGGTGGTTACACAACGGGGAAGGCAGGGTCTATGGGTTCATCCTGATACTGGGGCTCGATTTGGTTAGCATTTGGTCTGGCTAGACTTCCTTTCACTTGATCAGCTCCTATTGGAAACATGGTCACAATTATGTAAACACATAATGCATGAATAGGCAGAAAGCTTTCTTAGAGTTTAGCTCTATCACATGAATTGGAATAAGAAAAAAGTGGAACAATTCCTAATGTCCTATAGCCTCCTTCTTATAAAGTGTGGTCGACAACATACCCATAAACAAGACTTTACTAGACATGACTTCATAGACTCTCTAGGACTCTTGAACTCTGTGCTCTGATACCAAGTTTTTCATGCCACAAGATGGTACCCAAGTTGTGGTTGGCACCCCGAAACTATTGCTAGACCCCAGTGAACCACTTGGCCTCATCATATTCATTCAATCAATAAACTCAACTAATCAACGGAAGACAAAAGGAAGTAAATCGACACATCTCATCTTCTATCAAAATAATATTATATATAAAAGGTTAGTAGAAAGAAAATAGCTCAACAAGTCTTAACATCAACATTCGACTTTAGTCTATGAAGCCTCTGTCGCTATCATGTGGTGCCAATGACAGACCCATAGCTACCTCAAATCAAAGTAAAGCTATTCAAGTCTAATTCTATAAGTATGATAAAATAAATGTAATGAATCCTCTGAAATAGGGGAAGTTCACCAAATCAACCAAATTGTTCATATCCTCAAAAATGTGCCTTTTGATGATCTTTAACACTTGTATCTGCATCATGAAACGATGCAGTATCGAGTGGCATCAGTATGTAGAATGTATGGTATATAAATAGTTGAATGAAACAGAAACAAGTAGAATAATATGGAAGAATCATCAACTCAGAATAATAACCAAATCAGAATGCCAAATGTCTATCTAAAGCAAGAATAAAGAATAGAAAAATGACCTATCAACCAATCAAACCTCATCAATCAAACCAGACTCAACTCAATGGAACACAACTCAATTCATCTCATCTCATCTCGACTCAGAGTACTCAAGGTGGAAACTTTCTGAGTGTTTCTCTTATCAGACAATAATCACTTATGAGCTAGTGATTGTACAACATCCTGCTAGTATTGCCACAACCATTCTATAATTGCCAGGTAGAGAATGAATCAAAACCATAATGGATAATCCAAAATGGAGACAACAATGTACAAGTCCTTTATTGTTTTAGGAAATTCTATCCAAAGGGAACCTTTAATGTAGTGGTTCTAGTCCTCACCTATTCTTGGCTACATAGTTAATGAGTACGAGTTAGTTTTACTCTTATCCATTTTGATGCTCTATAATCTTCCCAAGACTCAATTCTCATAAGATAATGCATCTCAATCAAATCATCTCAATCAGCCTCGTCGAGGCACTCATCATTCAACCAATCTCATGGAGACTCTCACTATCTCATCAATCAACATCTCAATCAATAGCTCAAGGCTTAGGACAATCATTAGAGAACAATCGAATGGACAAATAAATAGAGATCATTTATGGATACTCACAAGACTATCAAGTTCTATCAACTCATCATCATTCAAACATCACAATCATAATCGACATTCTCAAATCAAGGCTCTAGACTCAATCTATAGGTTTATTTATGCATGCTTTCGAAAGTTAACATTTAGGGTTATACAATATCTCACGAAAAGTATTCAATTCAAGAAAGTAAGTTTATGAGGATCATCAACATCAAAAATATATGTAGTCAATATAATTTTTAAGAAAACCTTCAAGAAACATATAATGGGACTCATCAACTCTCAACTCCTCTACGACCATCTATGGAGCACATGGGAGAACAATCTCATAATTTAGTTTAGCCTCAAATTCCTGGTGTGAAGCTTTCAACAATCAAATTCCAAGAATTCTCCCTTGAAGTCTTCAATATTACGCTCCCCTTCTCTTCTCCTTAGCCTTAGTCTCTTTCAAGAACTTAGAATGACTTAGGAATGGGGTTTAAAACCCTTTTTATACTCAAATATGACATATTTTGATAAGGTTCTAAGTTTTGGAGGGGTTGGAAAATGTCTAGAGTACCGCTCACGAAATTAAGAAAAATTTTTGCCTCGCCACGGACTGGGCACACACAGGGTACTTTTTTCCAAAAATTCTCCAAACGAGTTTTTCAAATCCCAGAGAATTTTTTTTTAAAAAAATAAGTTAGGTCGGTGATAGGGGCGCGATGCGCCTCTATCGTACATCAACAATGTTTTTCATTTTCGGACCGAAAAATTATCTTTTGATCCGGTTGTTCTAAAAATTGACCAAGACCATTTTCCCACTCAATTTTTTATATTGATCGTATATCCGTTCTCAAATTTGCCATCAGGGCATGGGAATACGCATTATGCGCATATCACCTTAGGGGTATTTTGATAATTTTACCGGGTGTTACATCATTTATTTCTTGAACAACTTATGATACTACTTATATTTTCATTTAAGCATTCTATATTGTTTAACCAATATAAGATTATTGTTATATATATAAGAGTCCAAGATCTAGAACTTCAACTTCGGTCCAGTCTAGTTCGCAAAACCTAGACTCCTACGCTTGGAAAACGTTCGTACGTACTCCAGATTGGTACTTCCACGTCATATCCTCTATCCCGGTGAACAATGTTCCACTGATTCGCCTTAAAGCGGAGGAATGTCTCATTAGTTATAACTAACCATTCCATTTATATATATATATATATATTCAAATGTTGATTGAAGATAAATTAAATAACATTTCAATTAGTAATCGGCTTGTTTTTCAAGGATCTACTTATATTTATTTTCACAAAAGGAAATAATTATTTTATTCACAAGTCATCTTTCATTCATTCTATTTAAAGTTCTTATTAGGTCGAACCTATCAAAATTTGAATTTGTGGCACTTGATTTTATCAAAAAAATTATTTATCATGGATCCTCTATAACAAAATTCACCTTGACGCTAAAGGTCTTGGTGACACTATTAAACAAGGAAATAGAATATCTAGTCAAGATAAAGCGAAAGCTATGCTTTTTCTTCGTCATCATCTTCATGAATATTTAAAAACTGAATATTTAATTGTGGTGTCACGATCCAAGCATAGGGCCTAGATGTGACACGACGAATGGGGAACATGAAGGAACCCCAATCAAGGCTCTCAACTTATCATTACACATCATTGATCGCGGAAGCATATCAAAAACATAAAATAAGAATAAGGCGTAAAGGGGCTAAGGGATAGCTTGCTAAAATATCAACATCAAGATACAAGATGTCATAGCTCATATCATAAATACACCACTTGTCCAACAAACACCTCTAAATACATAGATAGAGTGGGGGCCAAGACAAAATAACCGTGCTCACCCTCATAGTCAAAATAGGAAGCAACATAGAATGTCTCAATACAAGGCAACAGGAACATAAACCAAGGTCCCCGAAATGGAGGACTCACCAAAAAGCTTGAAATAACACCGACGACTAGCCACGTAGAGGAGGAGGATGATCAACTTGGGCACTTGTTCCTACATGGTGATATCATGTAGGCAAGAGTATGTGTTAGTATGTTTAAATGTACTAAGTATGTGGGATGCAATGTAATAAGAGATAAGCTTCATAATCAACATGCATAACAGTAGACAATAGGCATAATATAGCAATATGACATGAATGATCAATGCATAAGTAAACATGCTTAAGTGACTCACACTTATAAGAAATATCATATATGTAGAAGAAACCAAGCTAGTTATTCAAGGTATAAGCCCCCTTGGTGGTTGTGTGGTATAAACCCCTCACGTGGTTGATGGTAATCACACCTTACCAACACGGTGACGAAGTATAAACCCCCCGCATCATTGATGAGTGTAAATCCCCAATATGGTTACCCGGGCTCTTGTCCCTCCAGATAGGGTATAGTTTAATGCAACACTTTATATATAGAGTATATTATATACATAAGCTCATTTCATCATCATAACATCAACATATCATATCTTATGCTTTGAATCTTCAATTCCTCAAGAAACCCTAATCAGACATTTTATCAAACACTTAGGGGGTATGGAATGAGGGTAAAAGATCATGCAATTTAGAAATGAAATCATGCAAGAAAATCTGTAATAAAACAATCAATCAACACCTTGCAACACCCTCAGGCAATATACATTAAAATCCCTCATCGAATCCAACATTAGATCCAAGATTTATAGCTCAAAACACGTTAAAACAATCATACTTTCATAAACCCCAAATCACTATGCAGTAAATTTCTTAATATACAAAACCCACATGTAAAATCAACTTTAGATCATGCAATATTATAAAAAGGAAGCTTATGCACAATGAGTGAGCAAACCTAATGGTTCAACACCACATACCTTAGATTTGGAGAAATTCTTGGTGAAGATTGAAGATGGAGGCTTGAAGCTTGAAGAGAATCCTTAGTTCCGGATGGGGGTTTTGATTCTTGAATTTTGGAATGAAAATATAGCTAAGTGTTTTAGGGAGTATTGGGAAATGTTTTGGATGATATAAGGGTGAAATTGGGCTAAGTAAAGATAAAAACATGTTTGGGAAAACTTGGGCCCAACACTTAGAATATTTGGACCGCACAGGAAAAACATTACAAGAAAAATACATCTCTCGGAGTCACGGAGAGGACGTGGAGGCAAAATTGTACATGAGCCGCGCCAGGGGCATGGATTGCTCTCTAGAAATCATCACTTAAAAATTTACAATTGCTAATCTTTATCTCTTAAATTGAGGAACCCCTTTGCACCTAATTTTGACCCCCTGATCACAAATATGAAGTCGCATTTTTGAAATAAGGAACGAATTTTAAGATAAATTAAAATTCCGGGCATTCTGAGGCATATGAGCACTTTTTGGGATCGTTTCATGTGAAAGATCTACTTGAATTATGGAATAATTTAAAGGATAGATATGACCATCTAAAATTTATTGTATTACCAAAAGCTCTATTTGAATGGATACATCTTCGATTTCAAGATTTTAAATTTGCTACTGAATATAATTCTACTATTCACAAAGTGAGTGTAATATTAAAATTATGTGGAGATACTATCACTGATGATGATTTACTAGAGAAAACTCTCTCCACCTTTCACGCTTTAAATGTGTTGCTACAGAAACAATATTATGAAAAGGGATTCAAGAAATATTCTGAATTAATTACATGTATGCTTGTGGCTGAGCAAAATAATACTTTGTTGATGAGAAATCATGAAGTCCGTCTCACTGGGTTTGCTCTATTCCCAAAAACGAATATTGTAGCAAGGTCTATCAGTCTGAATTAAGATCAACTAATTATCGTGGTGATGGCCATGGTCATGGTCGAGGACACAGGCGAGGGTATGGTGGCAGATAAAATAATTATCGACATCATAAAAATAAATTTGAGAATAAAAGAGTTTCTCAAAATAATACTTCCAAGGGAAGTGATAATATTACTCATCAATGTGGCGTGAAAGGACATTGGGCATGTGATTGTCATACACCCGATCGTTTTGTCAAACTTTATTAAGCCTCTTAAAAAAATGAAATAATATGGAGGCTTACTTGACCTTTCATAATGATAATATTGAAGTCACCCCCTCAAATAAATATGATGATATTGAGGAAAATCTTGCTTATAAAGGTGATGATGACTTCAAAGACTTCTCAAATAATACTCAGTTGAGAGCTGACAATTTCTATGAGAATATTGACTAAAGAACTCATCATCTAGTTGAAAAGTAAAATCATAAGAATAGTTATTATTTTCTTTTATCTTTTCTTTTTATCTAGTTTTTGTGATAATATTAATATTCCCTTCCTTTGAATTGTAATGACAAGTCAAATATGCAACTATATTGCAATGATCCATGTTAGCCTATTAATATAATCGTTCTATTTCTACAAAAAGAATACTATGTTGTTCTTCTTAAATGCTAAGCATTATATCTTTGCTAGTTTTTATGGTTTGTCAAGATAGTTTTCATGTCCTTATAATGTTTTTTTTAATCTTTATGAAGAGTATGGAAATTTCTCAATCATCAATTGGATCCAAAATCAGTTATGATGATATGTGCCTTATAGATAGTGCTACAGTACATACTATTTTAAGTTTTCTTATTTGATTATGAAAGAAGCTAATGTTAATACAATTTTTGGTAGCATAAAATTAATTGTGTCACGACCCCAACCCCGGAGTCGTGACTTATGCCGATTAGGCATTTAATTTACTATCAAATCACAAAAAAATCCCAACCTAAGCTTACGAGATTCTACCGAAATTTCGGCAGAGTTTCCTCTGTTTTACTGACTAAACCCACCTGCAAGGAAAAGCCAGCAGCGACCA
>JAOTQR010142054.1:0-20429 GCA_025774065.1 Solanum ossicruentum | reverse complement strand
ATAGGTTCTGTACTCCCTTCAAAATCCTTAGAGAATGAGTTTACAGCTTGGTGAAGTGAAATATAGAGAAGACAAAATACTTTAAGAAAGCTGAAACTTTATTTCCTAGTGGAAATAATAAGTGCTGCACTTAGTCCATTTTTAAAGATAAAATTGGCCAACTTTATCTTCCACGTTTGACCTGATAATGACACCTATCAATGGTCTATTATTGCAGTATCTTATCCTCCAAAATTGGGCTCAATTGGGTCTCAAATATGATGGACCTATGCTGCCAATTTCCAGCTTTCTTCTAACTTGGTTTTGGGTCCAAAAGGCCAAGTTGTTTGTACAGTACTTAGGAAGTTTGTAAACTCTTCTTAGACTGAAAATAAGGTCCATTTATGATACTAAAACATGGCCCAAAGTCACAACCTTGACAAGAAATTTATTCGTAATCGAACTTGAACAAATTTGGTGTCGAGCCTCGTCTCCGGTTGGCTATCAATTATAAGTAGGTGACTCTCCTACTAAATTATTAAGTCGTACAATCACCTCAATTATTCACTTAGTTTAGGGATGATATATCCTCAATTTAACACCAACACATATATACCATCAACCCTCTTAAGCATTTAGAATCACATATCGCGCATTAACACGAGATTCAAGCACTTTCAAGAATTAACGCTCATTTGACCAAACCATAACATGATTCATTTACATAGAATTAGCACATGTAAAAATGTGGGGTGTTACAGTGGGCTAAGTCCGTTAGATTTAGAAAAGACCCTTTATTGTGGGCTAAGTTCATTAGAGTCGGACGAGTTCTCACTTAAGGGCTAAGTCCATTAGAGTCAGACAAGTTCTCACTCGAGGGCTAAGATTGCTAGAGTCGAACAAGTTCTATTCTATGTATTAAGCCCGTTAGAGTCGGATAACTCCTCACTTTATTGGCTTGAAACAATAGGACTTAGTCAGTTGATAATCTACGTTCAGATGAGTCCTTCTGAGATGAGTCTCATTTGAACGATAGATCGATGGGTTGATGGATCACTTGTCTATTCTTTATTCTTCCTTTAGATAGACATTTGACACGTTGATTTTTATATCCTTGATGTTGATTATTTTATCTATATTATTCCACCTATTTCGATTTCATGTAGCTATTTTACATACCAGTACATTTCATGTACTAACATCCCCTTTTGGACTGTATCATTTTATGATGTAGTTACACAGGATAGAGGTCATCAGCAGGCCTGCACCATTGAGGATCTTGAAACATTCAGTATATTGGTGAGCGTCCCTTACTATGGAGTGTTCACACCCATTTTTATCTTGCTTTAGAATTAGACGTTTATTAGCTTTATTTTGATTGAGATAGTAATGGGTCTGTCATTGACACCACCTGATAGTGATATAGGCTTCATAGACTAGAGTCGAATGTTGAGGTAAGACTTGTTGAGCTAGATCTTTCTACTAGCCTTTTTATTTGATACGACATTTGAGATTAGATGTGCCCATTACAATCTTTACCCTTCCACTAATTGTCTTAAGTTATTGATTGAATGAATGTGATGAGGCAAAGTGGTTCGCTTAGGGACTAGCAATAGTCTTTGACTGCCAATTACGCCAAGGGCATCTTCCCAAGGCATGACACAAGATCGTATATTTTCTTCTAACCTTATACAAAGATTTGAAAATACAATTTGGGCCCAATCATTGACAAGGTCATGCATTAAGAATCCCTCTGGTTCCCATTCAGACTCTGTGACCTTTTCAAACAATGATCTTGATCTCAACTCAAGATAGTATTCATTACCTGAATGAAACTACTATACAAGACCATTAGCATCCACAGGTACATAACTTGGTCTTTGCAAAATTGATGATCTTTGGGATATATTGCACAAAATACACAACATGGCTTCAAATCTCGAGAAAGATCATTGTAGCTCAACATCAAGGCTGGTAATATGTCATTGTCTGGGAGCTCGCATATTTCACTTCTTAAAATGTTTCTCCACTCCTCAACCTCTAATTTGCAACATAAAACACCAACACGTTCCTTTAGAGCTAAAAGCAACCCTTTGCACTTGTCTGCAATTTGTTTTCCAACATCTTCAAGTTCTAGATTTTCCTCAGTATCCCTACTTTCTAGTGAATGTTGTTTGAATAAAGCCCAAGAGTTGTCACTTGGAAGAGTCCCTAGGGTGATTGCACAATCACCTATCCTCTTAGCAACACTCTCCTTACGTGTCGTCACAATGATCTTACTTCTCGTACCTCCTTGTAAAAAAAAAAATTTTAGCTCATCCACTCACCATAGTTATTATTCCACACATCATCATGGATAACAAAACGTTAGTAATTTTTTATTTATGGACTCACATATTAATATATTATACATAGATATGCTATCATTAAATTAGCTCATTGTATGATATAATAAGATATTAAAATTTTGGGTCATAAAATAAATATCTATTAATAAGGTTTATTTTAATTATTTTGAAAATCCTAAATCTTTTCTTAAGTCTGATGGAGAATTATTGAAAAGGTGTCTTTTAACCTAAAAAGATACTTTATAACTCTTTAAATGGAACGGTCCCTAAAATAGAAGATAATGTTTTTTTTTCCTCTCCATTTTAGAAATAGAACACAGTGAAAGCAATCTTCAAGTTTTAGAAGACCAAGTTCTTTAACAAAGTTATTGTCATGGAATAAGGTTAGAACCCTTTTCATTCTTATGAATTCAAATCTCTATCTAATGATTTTTTTGTAATACTGGGTGATTTCTTTAAAATTTTTCAACAAGTGGTATCAGAGCACGATCTTGTTAAATTGTTAGACGTAATATGAAGACATCAATGATTCATAAAAAAGTTTTGCAATTTAAGTTTTTTGTTAATTTGTGATCGAGTTTTAATATGCACTGTGTTGCTTTTCAATTTTATTTAAAGTGTTTTTACAACACTGCTTTCGTATACTTTTTGGACCAAATGGCATGAAGACACCCTTTCAAGTCTTAGTTCTTATGAATATTCAATGTGGCTACAAAGCACCACTTCAATTTTTTTGTTCTTAGGAGAGTTGGGTATATAGTTTTAAACTATGGCACTATTAAAGAAATCTTTGGAGGTACTTTGTTTGTCGTTAATACAGCAACAGTTTTGAGGGACTATTTTTCATTTATTTTTTAAAATTAATTCTTGGTCCATTTAACAATGTATACCCTTTTGCGAATTTCCAGAAAATATTGCTTTTCCAATTAATTTTAAGCAATTGTTTTGACTGCAATTTTTCACAAATCTATTGTCATTCCTTTATTTTAAAGTTTTTTTGGGTGCTATTATTTTATTTATTTTCAAGTTGCAAAAGGTCTTAATTCTCATATATGTGGGTTTGTTTTGGTGAACACTGAGATTCTCAGTTTTGCTCTTCTCTTGCCTGTATTATTTTATAGGTTTTCAGACTTATTTTCAAGAGTTTTCTATATTTCAGTTGCAATTTATCATAGTATCGTTATTTTTATTTTATGGAATAAGTGCGTAAGTAAATAAATCAAATAATATGTTGCCAAAGTAAGCTCTATTGTGTAAATTTTATTTACTTTGAACAAGTAAGCATAATTTATCTATGCAAAATTCATCCCAAAGGAAGATTTTTTTTTCTAGATTTTGAATAATCATGAATATGAGATACTTTTGTAATACATACTAGTAATATGTCGGTACAAAGAAAGGCATATTTTTAGGTTGTTTTAGTAATCAATATTTATGAACTATGTCTAAGAGTACCACTTACAAGTTATATTTCTGTCCAAAGACTAAATGATAATATTGTGCTAGGTATCTTGAGATGGGCCCACTTTTATGCATGTGTGTGTCTGTATGATATCATAAATTATTTATTCTTGTTACTTTAATTGTGATTAATTTATTTTATCATCACTTATACATGATTTATTCGATTGTTAATTGTGAGCATTATTTATTTTATCTTGTAGTGGCGTCAATATTTGCCAATATTAACAACATTCCTGTGCTTAATAGCACAAACCTTAAGAAATGGAAAGAGCACATTATGATAATGTTTGGCTGCGTGGATCTAGACTATGCATTGAGATTTGATTGTCCTACGAACTTGAATGAAACTAGCACTAATTAAGAAAAATTTGCATACGAAAAGTGGGAACGATCAAATCACATGAGCTTGATGATGATGCAACACTCAATTCCAGAATCCTTAAGAGGCAGTATAACAGAGAATAGAGATGCCAAAGTTTTTTTGAAAGAAATCACAGACTGATTCACTGCTAATGAAAAGGTTGAAACAAGTACTATTCTTAACAAGATTGTTTCAATGCGATATAAGAGTAAAGGAAACATAAGGGAGTACATTATGAAAATGTCTAATCTTGTGGCGAAACTCGGGGCCTTCAAGTTTGAATTGTCTGATGACATACTTGTGTACCTAATTTTGATCTCCCTTCCTGTGGAGTTTAGTCAATTCAAAGTTTCATATAATACTCAAAAGGAAAAATGGACTTTGAATGAGCTTATAGCTCAATGTGTATAGGAAGAAGACAAACTTAAACAACAGAAGATTGAAAGTGCTCATTTGACATCAACCTCTATAAATAAAGTCGTTTCCTATAAGAAGAAAAGAAGTAAAAATAAAGGAGCTACAGACAAAAAAAATCCGATACTAAGGAAAAGAAGTCAAGTTTCTTTTGTAAGAAACTTGGCCACAAGAAGAAAGAGTATTTCAAGTACGCTGCTTGTCATGAAAAGAAGGGTAAACTTATCAATCTTGTTTGGTCGGAAGTTAATTTGGCTATGATACCTACAGACACTTGGTGGATAGATTTGGGTGCAACTACTCACATAAGTTCAACTATGCAGGATTATCTAACGAGTCGAAAGTCAATTGATGCTAAAAGATATATCTATGTGGGCAATGGACATAAGGAAGCTATAGAGGCTATTTGTGTCTCTAGAATTTTATTAGATACTGGTTTCTATTTAGAATTAGAGGAAATATTTGTTGTACCATCATTTAGACGAAACTTAATTTCTATTTCTTGTTTGGATAAATTTGGATATACTTGTTCTATTGGAAATGAATGTTGTAGTATTTCTCTAAACTCTAATATTATTGGAACTGGTATTCTGATTGATAAATTATATAAAATAAATCGTGAGGCTTCATGCAATAATGGGAATGTGCATTAAATTAATTTTTATACTAAGCACAGATTAATAAATAAGAATTCATCATTGTTATAGCATAATCGATTGGGTCATATTTCAAAACAAAGAATACAAAGGCTTGTGTCTGAGGGAATTCTTGATTTCCTTAAATTATCAAATTTTAAAATTTTTATAGAATGCATCAAGGGAAAACAAACGAATATATGGAAATCGGTGCTTATAGGAGTAAGAAACCTTTATAGTTGATACATATAGATATTTGTAGTCCTTTCCATATGGCTTCATGGAATGGTCAACTATATCTTATCAACTTTATAGAGATTACTCCTGATACTGCTATGTCTATTTAATTCATGAGAAGTCACAATCTTTGTATATTTTCAAAATTTTCAAGGTTGAAGTTGAAACTCCACTGGGCAAGAAAATTAACGCTGTCAAATCTGATCGTGGAGGAGAATACTTTGATAGATATGATGGTTTAGGTGAACAACATCTAGAACCTTATGTATAATATCTAGCAAAGTGTAGAATTGTACCTCAATACACCATGCTAGGAACTCCATGTCAAAATGGTGTATCTAAAAGACGAAATCACACTATAAAAGATATGGTAAGTAGTATGCTTAGTCATTCTTCTTTACCTTAATCACTTCGGGAAGAAGCATTAAAAAACTGCAGTTTACATACGAAACAAATCTGAAAGCAAAGCGGTAGCTAAAACCCCATATGAGTTATGGACTGATAAGAATCCTAGTATTAGGTACTTATATGTCTGGGGATCTCCATCCAAAGCAAGACCTTACAAGCCTAATGAAAAGAAACTAGATTTGATAACTATTAGTTGCTACTTTGTGGGTTACTCAGAAAGGCCGAGATGTTTTAAATTTTATGACCCTTCAAATAGATCTTTTTTCAAGATGGAGAATGCCAAATTTATTGAGGACGTTGATTATGGAGGGAAAAAACTAAAAAAATAAATTGTGTTTGAAGAGAAATTTGATAATATCGATTCTACTACTAAAAATGATATGTTCACTTTACCAAATATTTTTCATCCAGTAAATTCAGATTACGTAGAAAATGCAATGATGTCACTATCCTATGTTTCTCAACCTGTGAATCAAGATTTTGTAGAAAACACAATGATATCACCCCATGTTCAACAACCTTAAGTTGAAGTGCCTAAAAGAAGATCTAACAGAGAAATGAGAAATGTGATTTCTAATGACTGTGTCATTTATCTCCAAGAACATGATCTTGACATGGGATTGGAAGATGATCCTATAACTGTTAGTCAAGCAAAATCATGTCAAAACTCTGTTAAATTGATCAAAGTCATGAAAGATGAGATGAAATCTATGAAAGACAATGGCATTTGGGATCTTGTTGAGTTACAACAAGGATCTAAATCAATTGGTTGTAAACAAATTTTTGGAACCAAATGGGATTCAAAAGGAAACATCAAGAGATACAAAGATCGTCTAGTTGCCAAAGGATTTACTTAAAAGGAAGGGATAGTTTTTAAAGAGAACTTTTTGCTTGTATCATTGAAAGACTCTTTTAAAATAATTATGGAACTTGTAGCTCATTATGACTTAGAGTTACATCAAATGGACATAAAGACTACTTTTCTCAATGGAATCATTGAAGAAACAATATACATGGTGCAACCAGAAACTTTTGAATCTAAACTTTCAAAGCACATTGTATGTAAATTTAAGAAGTCCATATATGGCTTAAAACAGGCATCATGTTAATGGTACCAGAAGTTTCATCAAGTGATAACCTCTTTTAGATTTAAGAAAAACACTATTGATCAATGCATATATCTCAAGTTTAGTGGGAAAAATTTCTCATCCTTGCGCTATATGTAGATGACATTCTACTAGTAAGTAGTGATACAGGTTTATTGCATAAAACCAAGAAATATTTTTCAAGCAAATTTGAAATGAAAGATCTTGGTGAGGTATCCTTTATTTTAGGTGTAGAGATTCATAGAGATCGTACCAGAAACATACTAGAATTATCGCAAAAAACTTATATTGAAAAGGTACTAAGTAGATTTGGCATACAAAATTATGCACCAGGAGATACACCTACGACAAAAGGTGATAAATTTAGTTTGCGCCAATGTCTAAATTTGGACATAGAAAAGAAAGAGATGGACAAAATTTTATACGCATCAACAGTGGGAAGTCTTATGTATGTACAAATTTGTACGTGTCCAGATATAGCATACATAGTGGGAATGTTAGATCGATATCTAAGTAATCTGAGAATGGATGATTGGAAAGCAGCAAAATGGGTTATGAGATATTTTCAAAGAACTAAAGATTGCATACTCATTTATCATAGGTCGAATCATTTAGAGATCATATGATATTCCATTCAAATTTCGTTAGATGTCTAGATAGTAGGAGGTCTACATCAGGTTATGTTTTCATGTTGGGCGGAGGAGTTGTTTCACGGAAGAGTCTAAAACAAACATTAATAGCTTTATCTTCTATGGAAGATGAAATACATGGTTTGCTATGAAGCATCAAATCAAGGAATATGGCTAAGGAATTTTATCACTGGAATACTGATAGTCAATGACATAGAGAGACTATTTAAAATTTATTGTGATAATAATTCTACTAAGTTATATTCAAAGAACAATCAAAGTTTTTCAAATTCAAAAAAAAATTGACATTAAATTTTTGGTAGTAAAGGAAAGAGTTCAGAGCCTTGTGTCGATTGATCATATTAGTAGAAAGTCGATGATTGTAAATTCGCTCACAAAAGGTCTACCGCCTAAGGTATTTCATGGGCATGTGACTCATATGGGTGTTGCCAGATTTGATGATGCACCCATTTACTGGGAGTTCGTATTTTTAATTTTTATTTATGCTTTAGACATGCTAAAATTTATTTTCTGTACAAATTGAAGTTTTATGAAATTTATGAATTTCATGTATTTATTCATAACTTTGATTAAAAAGATATCAACTTTCAATTGTGATATTACACAAGGTATAAGAAAGTTATTTTGGACTATTAAAGTCATTAAGTAGGACTAATTGGAAATATGCATGACTTAAATCATTTTACGTGTAATTGCCATATTTGATATGTCATTGGTATTGCTGATATTCTTGACCATTGATGTGTTTAACACGAATATATATTACGAAAACCGCTTTGATCCTCTATTGGTATTATCGATGGACCAGATTCTTTTGAGATATTTAAATTAAAATAGCAAAAGTTTGTGCACAGTAAAATTTCATCTATGTATGATTCTTCAGAAATATATGTGTTCCAAGTGGGAGATTGTTAGTAAATTTTAATTTATGAACTCACATATTAATATATTATACATAGATATGATATCATTAAATTAGCCCATTATATGATCTAATAAGGTATTAAAATTTGGGGTCATAAAAGTAAATATCTATAAATAAGGATTTATTTTAATTATTTTGAAAACCCTAAATCTTTTCTCAAGTCTGATGGAGACTTATTGAAAAGGTGTTTTTAACCTGAAAAGACACTTTAGAACTCTTTAAATAGAACGGTTTCTAAAACAAAAGAAACCTCTTTCCCTTCAGTCTCAAGTCTGATGGAGACTTATTGAAAAGGTGTCTTTTCTGGGTGATTTATTTAAAATTTTCCAACACAAGAAACTTCTTTCCCTTCAGTCTTTCTTCCAATTTGACCTGCAGCTGATTAAGATTGTTGACATCCTTTTAGTCAAATGCTCCAATTTCCTAAAGTAACCCTTTTCATATTCTGAAGGCATCATATGCCTCAGAAAAACAAAACCAAGCTTTCAAACCAAAATGTTTCTTCACTCTCTGATCATTGCAAACCACTTTAGCAAGTGTTGCCTTGCCAGTGTTGTCTTACAAGCCCCTCTAATTGCAACAATAGGAACTAACAACTAGGTTTTTCCCATTTACATCTTCAGATGACAAACAACCAATCAACTCCTCTATTTTCTTCTACCTACCAAAGATATCAGAATTATCAACCAAATAATTTGAAGGTATTCTAGTGTCACACCCCGAGAGGGTATCCTAGACATGGCCAACACTTAGGGACTATTGGTAGTCCCCAAGCGAACCACTTGGCCTCATCACATTCATTCATTCAGTAACTAATCAATCAATGAAAGATTAAAGATAATAAATGAGCAATCTAAGTCTCAAAAAGATATGAATAAAATAGGCTAGTCTGAAAGAAGCTAGCTCGACATAATCTCCAATCAACAACTTATCTCTAGTCTATGAAGCTTTTATCACTATCAACTGGTGCCAATAACAAAGCCATGGCTACCTCAACTCAAAAATAAAACTAATCTAATATTCGACTCTAATAGCTAGATGAAAATAAAATAGGATCCTCCAAAGTAAGGAAGGATCACCAACTCAGCTGACTACAAAGATCCTCAATGGTGCGCATGTTGATGACTCTAGTACCTATCTCTACATCATAAAATGATGTGGTCTAAGTCAATATCAGTACATGAAATATACGAGTATGTAAAATGGATGAATGAAATAGATAAAGGTAGAATAATATAGAATTAATATCAACTAAGAAGATACTCACTTAGAATGCCATATGTCTTTCTAAAGAAAGAATAAAGAGTATATAAATGAACTATCAATACCAATCAAACCTCATCAATCAGCTCAAATGCATAGTGCTATTAGTGTGGGTCTTATCTAGAAGTTTCTCTTATCCGACAACAACCACTTATGAGCCAGTGATTATACAATAATCTCGTTGATGTTGCCATTAGCCTTTCCATACTTGCTAGGTAAAGAGCAAATCATATCCACTAGTGATCTACCCTCCTCAAGTCCTCTATTGGTTTCAAGGACTTTAACTCAACAACCAACCTCAATGTTGCAATGACTCGAACATTGTACAACATCATTGAAGCTTAGAAATATCAATTGTGGAAAAATATGGACCAAATGTCACTTCAAGGGAGACTATGCAGTCCGTGTGAGACCACACATCTCGTGTGGCCTCCAGTGAGGTGGTACTTGGCCTTAATTTAGGGTGTGTGGCCTTGGTAGGAAGTTTTGGGCTAAGGCACATCACATATGGACCCCATACAGGCCGTGTGACACTTCACAGACCGTGTGGAGGGCTATGTGATGGCTTTGAGCTTGGAACACCAATTTTTGAAGCAAAGTAATGGGACACGACCACCTTTACGGGTCGTATGAAGGCTCACAGGCCGTATGGCCAATCGTATAGCTTTCAGAATGAAAATTTTTTTCTAAGAATGAAATCATCTTCTTATAATTTGTCATGAAATATTTGTATGATTGTGGTGATAAGAGCACCTGCATGACCCGTGCAGCTTCATATGGGCCGCGTGGACCTTCCGTATGGGTGAATTTTGCTTAAATTTTTCTAAGTGTTGGATTATGATTCTGGACCTTCGTCTTGAGAAACCTTTGTCTAAGTGTTGGTTCACGGGCACTGTACATGGACCATGTAGTGTCACATGGCCCGTGTACCCTTCCCGGGAGTGGTGATGGTCTATTTTTTTTACCCATTTCATTGATGGTGTTTTCGTAATATGATTTATTCTAATGGTCATGTATGACTTCCTATTCTTCCTAAAGACTTCCTAATGACCTAAACACTATTCAAAATATTCAAATTCATTTCTCTCATTTGAAAACTCTCTCAAGCCTCTCCTGAAGAATTCTTGTGGATTGCAACTTGGGAATCAAAGAAAACCCATTTCTTCATTTTGTCAAGGTATGTGGATTTTTATCCTTCCAATCAAGGAGACCCACATACTTTCAAGTAATTTTCATGAACTTTTATCTTACTTTAATTGGGATTTTAAATATTGTGATTCCTTAAATTCAACTAATGCACGAATTATGTGTATTTACTGATTTTAAGTTGATTTAAACTATAATATCATGAATTACATTAAATTTATGAAACTATGAATATGCATGTCCCTTTTTAAGAATTATACTTATGTTTTATTTGATTGTTGGTTGAAATTAGTTTGAATCCATATTATCCACACCATTCTCGTATCATCCATAGCATATCGGTTCATTGAACAATGAATTTTTTGAAATTATGAAGTGGGTTAAGCACAATTATATTTATGTATAAGACTTTGGATAAGATATTGGTTATGACAAGAATGTGATCATATATATGTCTATTGATCATGGCTCTTAGAGCATTTTGTATCTTTGGACCTTTTTGTATATATGAATGAACTATTTCTATGCAAGAATATTATGACTATGAGCTATGTTTTGGCATTTAAGCCTAACTGTGAATTACGATGAATGGTGTTTAGCTTTTGAGACCAAAGGTGCATTGAATGGATTTGAAATAACTAATGAATCTTTTGAAACTATGTATGTAATAAGTATTCTTGTGGGATGACAACTTAGCACCGATGGATTGAGGGCTCCCTCTCTTTCCTTGAACTATGTGCCTAGCATAGGTTTCTTTCTGAAATAGAGATGCCCGTAAGGAAACTCCGAAATGGGGATGTCCACAAGGAGACAAAATAATATGATATGTTAGATGTGAAACTCCTATCCGAAATGGGGATGTCCGTAAGGAAAATTGCTTCAAACGAAATGGGGATGCCCATAAGGTGAAGCACGGTTTACGTTTGTAAAGTAGACCAGCTCTTTACCGATGAGGAGATTTCATCGGGATTCTAAGTAATAGCTCTATTGGTCTCACTCATGTCAGTTGGGGTCACATCCCCACAATATATGTAGATCATGCATAGCATGCATGATCTATTGCATAGCATATTGAATATTATTGTCCTTTGGATATATGATTCTTTTTATATTATGTGCCCTTGTCATCTAACATTGAAATACAGGCTTGGTAAGTCATACACTTTGCATCCTGCATACTAAGTACAATAACATGTATTAGCGCTAATTTTGTCTACATGATCTCACCATGAAGGGACCGAGGGTTTTGATCATCCACCATACAATGTTTAGCTTAGATCTCAAGTTTGCTTGTTGTGATGAGTCCCAACTTCCCAGGACAATCCACCATCCTTCTACATAGAGTGTTTTATTTATCTATCTTATTACTTTGAGGGTGAGATCGGGACATGTCTTGGACCTCGACATATCTTATTCTAGAGACATTGTTGGACATCTTATAAAATCATTTACGTTTGTATGCTAAGTATTATGATTAAAGCTTATATTATAGTTTGGTTGTTTATTAGATATTTCTTTGTGGTTTGGATATGAGTCTTGTGGGTTGATTATATGATACGGTATGAAAGATCTAAGTCCCGAATTGCCCCATAGCATGAGGCACACCTACCTTCCCTTTAGTCTTTATGTGCTATGTGATATCATGTTATACCTTTCCCTACGACATCCCCATAGCATGAGTCCTTCTTACCTGTCCCTTGGAATTATGTTTTTACTATTTGAATGCTCTTTCGAACCGATGATGTGAATTTGGATACTTTGAGGTTTGTTAGGGGGCCTTTGGGTTCACATTCGACGTGTCACTACAAGACCCTAGGTCCAGGTCGTCATAAATGTAATGGTACTATCCTCACCTATGCTTGGCGTCGTAGTTACTGAGTGCAAGTTGTATTTACTCTTACTCATTTCGGTATTCAATGCTCCTTCCAAGAATCAATGCTCATAAGACTCTGCATCTCAATTAGTCATATAGAGACACTCATAATCTCATTAACTCAACTCAATTGGGCGTTTTCGCCTATCATCTCAAGTTATCTCATCAACTCAATTCTCATTCAATAGGTCAAGGTTTAGATCAATCATTAAGAAGAAGTCAATTAGACTAATCTCTAGACTTCAATTATGAATAATCATAGGAACATCAAGCTCTATTAATTCATCATCATGCTCACATCATAATCACAATCATCATACTTAATTCAAGGCTCTACACTCCATCCCTAGGTTCATTCATGCATTCTTTTACAAAGTAACATATAGGGCTTGTGAAAATAACTCATGTAAAACATTTAATCGGTAAATCAAGTTTATGATGATCATCAACACATGAAAATACATGTAATATATATATATATATATATAATTTATAAGAAATTATTCAAGAAACATGTATGTAAACTCATTATACTCTCAACTCCTCTATTTCCATCAATAGGGGGCACATAGAAGAAAATTCCTATGTTTTAGGTTAACCTTACATACCTGGTATGAATCTTTGACAAATCAACCTCGTAAGAACTCTCCTCAATCTCTTGAATTCTCGCTCCTCTTCTCTTGTCTCTAGCCCTAGTCTTTGTTATAACTTAGAAATGACATAGGAATAGGGATTAAAACCTCTTTTACGCTCAAAATGACCCATTTCAGTAGTGTTTTAAGTTTAGGAGGGGTTGGAAAAAGTCTAAAATTTCCCTCACAAATTAAGAAACAAACTTCGCCTCGAGGAGGCCTAGTGCGTGACACAAACTGGGTATCCTGGAAGGGATTTTCTTCGAAAATTTTTCGATTGAGTTTTCTAATCAAATAGAAACCCAGTCTAAGTGTAAATCTGCAGCAGGTCCGCATCATGGGCCATCGCACACTTATTCTGGAATGGCATTTTGGATCAGAAAAATATTTTTTGATCTGGTTTCTCTAAAAATTAACCAAGACCATTCTCCCACATGATTTTTCATGTTGATCGCATTTCTGGCCTTGAATTTGCCATCAGAGTTGGGGAAGACGCATTATAAGTATATCTCTCCTAGGGGTATTTTTATAATTTTATCAGGTGTTACATCATCCCCCCTTGGGATCATTCGAATGAAGGGTAAGCAAGGACATTAATGCATGAATAACAATCAAGACTCCTTTCAATACTCACTCAATCAATCAAACTCCTGACTCCTCATCAATCTTAAATAATCTCTACTCATACTCAGGAATAGATACATCAACTTAGGAATAGATAAATCAATTCAAATCAAGAGTAAGGAAATTACCTTCAACATTCTCATCATTAGGCACGAATAAATGTGGATATTTAGCTCTCATCTCTTCCTCAGCTTCCCATGTGGCTTCCTTCAGTGAATTGATATCTCCACAAGACTTTGACTGACACAATGTCTTTGGTTCTCAACTTGCAAACCTGATGATCAAGGATTTGGACTGGAATCTCTTCATAGGACAAGCTATCCTTCACTCCAATACTCTCAATCGGGATCTCTATTAAAGGATCTCCCAAGCATTTCTTCAATATCAAGACGTGGAACACTAGATGAATTGCGTCTAGCTCCTAAGGTAAGTCTAAATCATAAGAAACCTTCCTAATCCTCTTTACAATCTGATAGGGACCATTATACCGAGGACTAAATTTACCCTTCTTCCCAAATCTCATGACACCCTTCATGGGAGACACTTTCAAGTATATCCTATCATTCACCTCAAAATCTAAGTTTCTTCTCCTCATATCGGTGTAAGATTTTTGGTGACTCTGTGCAGTCTTCAACCTTTCTCTAATGACCTTTACATTCTCTTTTGATTGATGGACAAGATTAGGTCCAGTTGACTTAGCTTCTACAATCTCAAACTATCCAATTGTTGATCTACATCTCCTTCCATACAAAGCTTTATAGGGAGCCATTTGAATGCTCATATGATAACTATTGTTATATGAAAATTCAATTAATAGTATGTGATCATCCCAATTTCCTTTGAAGTCAAGGACACAGGCTCTCAATATATCCTCTAATGTCTGAATTGTGCATTCTGTTTGGTCGTCCGTCTGAGGATGAAAGTTGAACTCAGATTCACTTTAGTACCCAATCCCTTCTAGAAGGATCTCCAAAATTGGGAGGTGAATTGAGCTCCTCTGTCCGAGATAACGGACAAAGGAACTCCATGCAACCTCATAATCTCACGTATGTACAACTTGGCATACTACTCCGCAATACAGTTATCTTAACTACTAAGAAGTAAGCTGATTTGGTTATCCTATTTGCAATCACTTATATAGAATCATGTTTCTGTCTAGACCTCGATAGACCAATAATGAAGTGTTGATCATCTCCCACTTCTATTCAGGAATCTCAAAGTTCTATGCCAATCCACATGGCATTTGATGCTCAACTTAGTTCTGTGCCAATCCACATGGCATTTGATGCTCAACTTTAACTTGTTGGCTGTTCGGGCACTTAGAAACAAACTCAACAATATCCCTCTTTATTCCACTCTACCAATAGACTTCCCTCAAGTCGTGATATATCTTAGTAGAGCCAAGATGAAAAGAATAACTAGACCTATGGGCTTTAGCCATAATTCCTTCTCTAACACTATTTACATCCGGAACACACATTCTACTTTGGTATCTAAACACTCTATCTTCCCCTTTGGAGAAGATCATCACCTTCTGTTTGTGGATAGTTTCTTTCAATTTAAGTAGGAGAGGATCTTGGTCATGCTTTTCTTTCACCTCTGCTACTAAAGATGTAGGAGACCCATTCTGAACATTGACTTCTCTCTCATCATTCTCTTTAAGATGAACTCCCAATCGAGCCAATCTATGCACCTCCTTAGCTAACTCCTTCTTTCCTTTCTCAACATAGCTCGTACTACCCATTCACAACCTACTAAGAGCATCATCACAATGTTAGCTTTACCTGGGTGGTAGAGAATGCTCATGTCATAATCCTTGAGTAACTACAATCGTCTCCTCTATCGCAGGTTAAGCCCCTTCTGACTTAAGACGTACTGCAGGCTCTTATGGTTAGCGAACACATTCACATGCACTCCATATAAGCAGTGGCACTAGATTTTAAGTGCAAACACGACCGCTGCCAACTCAAGATCATGGGTACGATAGTTCCTCTCATAGACCTTAAGTTGTCTGGAGGCATAGATTATCACTTCTCCTCTATGTATCAATGCACAACCCAGTCCAACTTTTGACACATCACAATATATCACAAAGTCTTCTGTCCCATCAAGAAAGGTTAAAACTGGTGTAGTAGTCAATCTAGTTTTCAACTCTTGGAAGTTCTTCTCACATTCATTAGACCACTGAAACTTGACCTTCTTCTAAGTCAATTTGGTCAATGGTGCAGATAGGGAAGAAAATCCCTCAACAAATTTGCGGTAATAGCCTAGCAACCCTAAGAAACTTCTTATGTCAATCGGAGATATCGGTCTTGGCCATGCATAATCATTTCAATCTTTTGGGCATCTACTCGAATACCATCATCTGAAATGATATAGTCTAGGAAAGCTGTTGACTTAAGCCAAAATTCACACTTCAAAAACTTTGCATACAACTCATGGTCCTTATGAGTCGAGAGGACAACTCTTAGGTGATTTGTATGTTCCTCCTTATCTCTCAAATACACCAAAAGGTCATCGATGAACATGATCACAATCATATCAAGATACTGTCTGAATACCCTATTCATCAAGTCTATGAAGGCTGCAGGTGCATTCGTTCACTTAAAGATACATGACCAAGAACTCAAAATGGTCATATCTAGTCCTAAAGGCTATCTTTAGGATATCACATTCTCTCACCTTCAACTAATGGTAACCAGATCTGAGGTTTATCTTTGAGATGCAAAAGGCACCCTAAAATTGGTCAAACATATAATTTATCTTGGGGAGATGATATTTATTCTTTATCATGACCTTGTTTAGTTACCTATAATCAGTGCACATTCTTAGACACCCATCTTTCTTTTGTATGAATAGGCCAGGAGCACCCCAAGGAGAAACACTCGGCCTGATAAAGACCTTCTCTAATAAATCTCTCAAATTTTCATCCCTTTCAACTTAGTGGGGGCCATCCTATAAGATGGAATTGTGATAGGTTACATATAAGGTAGAACATCAATCAAAGTCAATCTCCTCATCAAGAGGGACTCCAGGCAAATCCTCAGGAAAACACTTCAAGAAACTTATTCACAATCGAGACTGACTCGAGAGTAGGAGACTCAACATCATCAGATTTAACTTGCATGAGGTGATAGATATAACCTTTGGAAATCAGCTTTCTGGCCCTAAGATAGGACCTAAACTTTCCCTTAGGTGCAAAACTTTCCCTTAAGTGCAATAGAATTACCTTTCCATTCTAGAATTGGTTCATTTGAGAATTGGAACTTAATGATTCGGGCTTTAGAATCAATGGAGGCATAACAAGCATGAAGCCAATCCATGCCCAGGATCACATCAAAATCGATCATCTCTAGCTCAATCAAATCAACAAGAGTATCATTATGATAGATGGACGCTATACAATCTCTATAGAGACTCTTAGCTAGAATAGGCTCACCAACTAGAGTAGAAACATCAAAGGGTTCAAGAAAACTCTTAGGAGTTCTATCAAATCTAATAGACGCATAAGGAGACACAAATGACAAATTGGCACCATGATCTACCAAAATATAGCAATCAAGAGTATAGACTCAAATCATACCTGTCACAACATCTGGGAGTTCTCTTGATCTTGGAGACTACCCATGGCATACAAATAGTTTGTAGCACCGCTCACACATGACGTAGCACCCTTTTGAGTTCCTCTGGTTGGGGGGGAAGGCGTAGAAGATTGAGCTTGGTCAGCCCACTTTGGACACTCTCTTTGGAAGTGACCTACTTGGACACACATGAAACATGCATCACTCCCCTCACGACATCTTCCCAAGTGTAACCTACCAAACTTACCATATTGTGGCTTACCCTGCGAACCTTGAGCCACACTAGCTGGTGACTAAGTTCCCTTGGCTCCAAATTTCTAGGACCACTAATCTTTCTTATTTCTAGGCATAGGTGCACTATCAGATGAATGTGCTAGCCCTGACAGAAATCTGTTACCATTCCCTCTCTTTCTAACCTCATAACTGGCTGTCTTCGCCCTCTTATTTCTGAACTCTTTCTTGTCATGTTGTCTCTCCTCATTATCTTGTTGCACATAAGTCACCAACTTCCCGATGTCCATATAGTTCACAAGCATAGCTCCCCTTTTATCTTTCCTTGGCCCTTTGTTCAGCCTATCAACATACAATCCTATTCTCCCACTCATATCAGCAACCATGTCAGAAGCATAGCGGGATAGCTAGTTGAACTTAAGTCCATACTCTTGCAGTTATAAAGCTATGTTTCAAATTCAAAAACTCTCGTACCTTGTACTCCCTCCATTCTCTTGCAAAGAAATGCCCGAAGAAGGTTTCCTCGAACACTGCCCAAGTCACTAATGGGGCTTCCTCTTCTCTACCCTTCTTCTATTCATCAAACCATAGCTTGGACACACCCTTGAGCTGGTAGGCAACCAATTCAACTCTATCAACATCAGCCATACACATTACCTGAAATACCTTCTAAAGCTCATCATGTAGTTCTCAAGATCCTTATTGGATGCAAACCCTGTGAACTCAGGCGGATTGATTCTCAAGAATTCATGGATTCTATATGTGTCTTGTGCATCATGTATACCCATTCCTTGTCTCGCAGTAGGTGTTATGACACCCTGTGCTAGAGATTGAATAGCTTGGCGAACTTAGCATTAGAAACTTCAGGCTATGGGGACTGCTCAGCAGCGATAGCTGGATCTATGGGTTCATCACGCCCCTGGGCTCTGGTAGGTTAATATGTTGTTTGGCAAGCCACCCTATTCCTCTAACAACTCTTCTTGGAGGCATGGTGACAACTCTGCAATGTGTAGAGCACGAAATAGAAGAGAGTTTCATAGAGTTTTAACTCTATCGCACAAATCAAATTATGAAAGGAGTGTAACCATTCCTAATGTCCTATAGCCTCCTACTTATAAAGTGTGGTGCACAATATACCCATAAAAAGACTCTACTGGGCATGACTTCATAGTATCCCTAGGAAATTTGAACTATGTGTTGTGATACCAAGTATTTCACGCCCCGGGAGGGACCCTAGACGTGGCCGACACTCAAAGACTATTGCTAGTCTTTAAGTGAACCACTTGGCCTCATCACATTCATTCATTCAATAACTAATCAATTAGTGGAAATGGGCAATCTATAAAAACCTATGAATAAAATAGGCTAGTCTGAAAGAATCTACCTCAACATAATCTTCAATCAACAACTTGACTCTAGTCTATAAAGCCTCTATCACTATCAATCGATGCCAATGACAAACCCATAGCTACTTCAACTCAAAAGTAAAGCTAATCTCAAGTCCGACTCTAACAACTAGATGAAAATAAAGTAGGATCCTTTAAAGTAAGAGAGGATCACCAACTCAGCTGACTGCAAAGATCCTCAATGGTGCGCCTGTTGACGATCTCTAGAACCTGCCTCTGTATAATAAAATGATGTAGCCCAAGTGGACGTTAGTACGTTGAATGTATAAGTATGTAAAATGGATGAATGAAACAGATATAGGTAGAATAATACAAAAATAACACCAACTCAGAAGATGCTCACCCAGAATGCTAAATATCTATCTAAAGCAAGAACAAAGAGTAGAAAAATGACCTATCAATACCAATCAAACCTCATCAATCAACTCAAACTCAAAGTACTATCAACGTGGGACCTGATTTGGAGTTTCTTTTATCCAGCAACAACCACCTGTGAGCCAGTGATTGTACAACAATCCCAATGATGTTGCCACAGCCCATATTTTCCAGGTAAACAACATTGCATCCACTAGGGATCTAGCCTCCTTAAGTCCTCTATTGCTTTTAGGGACTTTAACTCAAGAGGGAACCTTAATGTAATAATTCTATCCTCACCTACACTTGGCAACAAAGTTAATGAGTGCAAGTTAGATTTACTCTTACTTAGTTGAGTGCTCGATACTCCTCCCAAGACTCAATGCTCACAAGACTCTTCATCTTAATCAGTCATATCAATTAGTGTCGTAGAGACTCTCATCATCTCATTAACTCAACTCAATTGGATCTTTCGACCTCTCATCTCAAGTTATCTCATGAACTTAATTCTCATTTAATAGCTCAAGGTTTAGATCAATCATTAAGAGGAAGTCAATTAGACCAATCTTTAGAATTCAATTATGAATACTCATAGGAACATCAATCTCTATTAACTCATCACCATGCTCACATCACAATCACAATCATCATACTCAAGTCAAAGCTCTAAACTTCATACCTAGGTTCATTCATGCATTCTTTTATAAAGTAGCATATAGGGATTATGAAAATAATTCATGTAAAGCATTTAATAAATCAAGTTTATGATGATCACTAACACATGTAAATACA